>JAGFPH010006363.1:27863-47770 GCA_018207615.1 Philaenus spumarius
ATTGTTCGACAGCTTAGATTTAAGGTAATTCATAATTAATAGTAAAATATAATATGACTGTAATTACAAATATGATGACAAAACAATTTAAAAAAATAAATTTGTGTAATGCAGTTTTTAAGATATTATAAAGTAATGCAAATACAAAGCTTTACAGAAATCTTGCAGTGCATCCTAACTTTTGTGGAAAACAAATTTCTATTGCAGTAAAGACCGATAATTCTTGAGAGTACTTAACTTGGGAGTCTCCACCAATGTTTAATATATTTTTTCATCGTTATTTTCATTGCTTGAAAGATTAGTTAGTTCTATATATTTGTTGTATTAACTTTTGTTGCAACTGAGCTATTATAGTTGCGGACAACCTAACTCTGAACCAAAAGGTTAGGTAAGAAAAGGTTAGGGTCTTCCGCCCGCCCGACCCTAATTAGTGACGCTTGGCTGCACTCAATGAGAACAAGTACTACTAGGTACGCAATACCAAAAAGTCAGTTAAATTATTGACCAAAATTATTAAAAACCATTATCATATTACGTTTTGTAATTAAATTTCGATTATTTTTATACTAAATTTGATGTAAATCGGACAATTTTAACCAACTTGTACCGCCAAACTAGTTTTTATTTTTAAAACTAACTTTGAATGAACAGTGAAACTAAAATACAATTCATATTAAAACAGGAGCATATGGAGGGACAACAAATACTCTATGTATGATTGTAATAATTTTTTATTGCTTCATAACCATACATTAAATAAATTTTAAACCTAAATAAATTAAAAACCGAACATTTTAACGAAAAAAATGTCGACACCTTTTTTGCAATCCTTTTGATTCCCTATCGGATGGTGTAACTGTAAAAACAATCGGATGAAAGATAGTAGTTAAGTTATGCATAATAATTGGTTTGTTCAACAGCCGCTATTTTGAAACGCATGATTAGATTTAATTGTTTTTTTTAGATATATCATTGTTAGGTTAAATTTATGCGAAGTTTAAACTTATTCAGTCAAACCGTTCTCTAGATTTAAATTATTTTGTACAAATAACACAATGGCGGATATCTGGAAAACAAAGCTTTTACGGGCCTATGTTTATATAAACTTTTTTTCTTATTTTGGCCCATAGAACCATTCCCCGAAGTTTGATCCCGTAATTACTGGACACCCTGTACATTCCTTAAATATAACTATGGTAAATACAAATAAAACATGATATAAGACAATCTAATTCTCGCTCAAGTACATTCACTTTTTCGTCGCTATGTATTATTTTGTATTTATTGTATATTAAATTAAGTTACATAGTATATTAATTATGTTTTCAAATTTTCCTTGAAACCGGCGGTTTGTTCTGGTTATCAAGCAATACAAAATTGTTACAATCATACATAGAGTATTTTTCGTCCCTCGATATGCTCACGTTTTTATATGAATTGTATTTTAGTTCCACTGTTCATTCAAAGTTACTTTTAAAAAGAAAAACTAGTTTGGCTGTACTAGTTGGTCAAAGTTGTCCGATTTACATCAAATTTAGTATAAAAAAAATCGAAATTTAAATACAAAACGTAATATAATAATGGTTTTTAATAATTTTGGTCAATAATTTAACTGACTTTTTGGTATTAGGTACCTAGTACTTGTTCTCATTGAGTGCAGCCCAGCGTCACTAATTAGGGTCGGGTGGGCCGAAGACCCTAACCTTTTCTTACCTAACCTTTTGGTTCAGAGTTAGGTTGTCCGCAACTATAATAATATCTTAGTAAACTCACACTTCTCTATTTTGGTTGCAATTTAACTCAAACTCTACTTAAAAAAACCAGATGAAAGTTTGAATGACATAATTATGTTATACTTTGTCGTCTGTGTGGCCCAGGCTTATGAGCCTGATCTAGAAACTGAGAAATATATGACTGTTAACTATACAATTTTAGAAATTTAACGTAAAAAATAATAATTGATTTTGATTTACACTAACTTATTGAAAAATATTTTAAATGAAGGTTGATACAAGGTCACTCGGAACAAAATAGTAAATAAAAACTAACTATTTATGTTTATTAATTTTGACAAATTAATTATTTCCCCTTGAAAAGATTATACACATTTCCTTAGCCAAGGCGAGCTATTTCTGAAACAAAAGTCTAAAGCTATGAAATAAGCATACAAATATATTACCCCAACAAGTAGACTGGAATGGAATGTACTTTTACTTTATTCTTTTAGTTTAGAATTGTATAAAAGTAAATAACGTAAATAAAAAGTAAACACAAGATAAAACTGTAAGGTAAATACCGAAGTTAACATAAATTATTAACAGCAACTATGTAAACAAAGTAAAAACCATTTAAAATATTATTCGTTTAGCAGATTATACTTTCCGTCTACTAATTGTAAGAGTGTTATCTCGATTTTGTTTACTTTATTTAACTTTGGTATTTATCTTGTAGCTCTTTAGAGTTATCCTCAGCAGTTAGTTTTAAATTGTGGTTGCTTAGTTTAATTTGGTTAATTTAGCATACCTTTTATAGCTAATACAGATTGATAAGTAAAAATATATTTTTAAGACTAAGATAACTAAAATAATATAGACTGATAAAATAACAAATATGGGTTTATTTAAAATGTGCTTTTGTTATAATTTGAATTAATAGATAAAGAAAAATGTATCTACAAAAAAATATCAATTTAAAAACAAATTCAAAAGTAAATTTTTTTAAGTTAAGAGAAATTATAAAGTAATTTCTATAATATATTTATTCAATCTTTCACAATCTGTTTATGCAAGGACAAGCTGTCGAAGTAATAGCCTAAATTATGATTAGATTTAGTAAAGAAATATTGTCTCCACATTATTTAAATACACAAAGCTATCAATAATAATTATATCAACCGCACCTCATGATAAACGTACATACAGTATTTGTAACGCAAGCCACACATGCACCTTATGAAACGTATATAGCATATCCTATTTCCAGTCCGATAGAACACGTGACTGTGGGCGGGAAGTGGTAACAAATGGAACATGGAAATGTTGTATGGGTGGAGCGTTAAAAGCTTTAATTGAAATCGCATCATCGATTTTCTTATAACATACTACGCTGATCCTTACTTAATTTGTTTGAACAAAGCGTTTAAAAAATGTGAACAAAATAATAGCGGTATATATTTTACTATTTTATTAATAATAAATTCACGCATTCTCTTTAAATATATACAAATATAATTACTTGTATTAGAATTATTAGTGCTATTAATTAATCATATCTTTGCTATCAACTGAACACCTTTAGACATTTGAATATTTTGGAAGTTTGAGTCTTTAACTACAGGTTTTTATTATAAAATACACTTTGAGCTTGACGGGTGAGAAGGAATTTATATTAAAAAAATAAAAATAACACTATTCTCACTCATATACGTTTAATTATCAAACGCGTTTCAATGATAAAGTCGTCATCCTCAGTGATATATGAGCTACAGCTGACAGATTATAACTCTTATATATAATATATATCTTAGTTATAATCTGTCAGTTGTAGCTCATATATCACTGAGGACGACGACTTTGTCGTTGAAACGCGTTTGATAATTAAACGTATATGAGTGAGAATAGTGTTTTTTTTTAATACAGGTGGTTATACACGTAACAATTATTTATTGTCGCAATAAATTGCACCAAATAATCGCTAGATAAATTGCTAAGAACAGTCTCTCGGTTAAATCGAACAACTCATGTAGAAATCACTCCAGAAACATGCCGTTTGTTATTCGAAGTACGTACTGGTAGGCATATTTAACTCCTTTACTCTTCTTACCTCTTTCCGAAAAGCTGTACAAAAGATTTTGTAATTTTTGCTGTATAAATATCTTGTCTGCATACAAGACATTGGAATTTTTTTTACTACACGCAACTATTTCCTCATAGCATTTTTTTAGTTATTTTTGTTTACATGTTCAGAATAAGTCGTTTTCCATATACACGTATTATTACGTTATAACTCTAGTAAACCTGTAATAAACTCCTTGCTCGCTATTTCTCAATAAAAACTAAACTACCTCGAGTACGTAATACCTCAGACATATAGCGGGGTTTGCAAATAATCGGCAGATATTTTGACAGATTTATCTGCAGATAAATCGGTCGTGTTTATGACAAACGACAAAAACTATCGCTTCAAATTATTGCCGTAGGTTTCTGTCTGTAACAGTTTTATCTGTACAATTTTTCAGATCTAACGATAAATTAGATTGGTCGATAAATTGGTCTGTATATGTCCTAATGTAGAACTTTGACATAATAACAGGTTGTTCAAATCATTTACAAGCGATCAACTAAACTAAAAACACTTAGTCTAGAAGTGTGAGGGAGAAAGTGGAGGGGTGAAAATAGGTAAATGGACCCCCCAAATAGGTTTACTCGGGGATTATAACTGCGTTTGATTTACTTAATAACCTCTTATTTGTGATAATTTTGGAAACCGTTTTTAATTTGAAGTTTGATCAATAAAGTGCTTAGTGTCTGCACAGTTAACGACTAACTTAATACCTTCTCAGCTATAACTAGTATAAATGTAGGTAAGTAATGGGTGTATTCAATATATTTAAATGGTAATTTAATTTGTTACGAATTCGCAGCCTTTATATTTTCCAAAATTAACTACCTGTTTGTATTTTAATTGTAAATTACTGTGCACTAAATTTTAAAAATAAAGTATTACCAACATATCTACAATGGGTGATCATAAAATAATGTATGAGGAAAAGTCTTTGCGCTAAGAACAGTTCGTTGTGATATAAAGTAAAGTTGTAAATGATATGAAATTAATACTTTGAAATCTTAGTTAAAATATATCCTTCTTTTTATTTTACATGGCATGGCACAGAAATCACATAATCATAGACAATATGAATGTTAAGAATTATTACAATACGTTTATATTTTTATGAGCCAACCCATACATTATGATTTAAAGAAAGAAAAAAATATGTATATATAAGTGATGTTATATAAAAAATCATCTACCCCATATTTATAAATATAATATAATCTTTAAAACTTAAATTTCTATTTCGTATAACATTTGAAGTTGTTACTTTGGTTGCGATGGTTGTATATTACCAGTTCGGAATATCTAAAACCAGTTAAAACTGTTAAAGTACAATAAAATAAATTATAAATAGAACTTTTTACAGATAGTTCGTAAATGTTGCCAATATTGAGTCGGCCACGTAATTAATCTACAGGAAATTTATCCCTTTTGAATTTTTATTTTAATTAACTACCTTTTTTAAAGTACCGGTATGTTTCATTGCATTGATTTAGCTCAAAATTGAATGGTCTCTGTTGAAATGCAGAATCTTTTAGCTTCACTTTTATAAGTTTTTGTATCAGGCAGATTTGATCTGATGCTTAATTTTGTAAGTAAATATTTAAAACAAAGTTTACAGATCTAGAAACTATATGGTTTACTCAAAGCTTTAAAAACCTCAAGTAGCAACTTCGGTATTTTTTAGACTGTCGTAACTTATGTTTTACTAATCTGATTGTACTTTGAGAATAGCAAAGCTCTTACATTTTTTATTACTGCACAATCTACTCTATTTTACTTCCGATTACCGTCGTCGAAATGATAAGTTTATGATCATCAAAAATATTGAAGTTTTAAGTATGTTACATTTAAATTGGCACTAAACACATTTATGTGTGTTCTCTGTTGGCTAATCCTGAAAAGAAAGTTCTAAGATTAAAATGGTTGGAAGAAAACTATTAGGGCTGCGCACACATGCACGGTTTTAGACTATCTGCTACTATTTGTGCTCTCACCCTACCTTGTGGCCAGCAATGAGATTATAAACAGTACTTACATTATCTTCTTTTATTTTTGTATTTATGAAATGTTTGATCATAGTTTCAACGTTACATACTACAATAGATACAAAAGTATTCAGTTCCAATTAATTAATACATTAAAAACCCCATTGGCATTGATAAATCTTAAGTTGTCGTTAAAAATGTTTGGAATTTGAATAAATATTTTAGATTACAATGTTTTGTATTTGTAAAATTAACTGTCCACACTTTTTCTTCACTAATATACCAAAATAGACCACCCGTGTAGCAAGTAAAATGAGAAATCGTATTAGTTTAGACATTTCTTTCAAATAAAACAATAATACTGTATTTCGCACCTAAAGAGAATGTAAGGAAAATATTTTTCTCCAAACCTCAACGCCCAAAAAGGCCTGTTTGCTCTAAAGTGCCTGACTTTGAAATTTGAAACGAATTAAGGAAAACATTATTTAAAACGTTTTTTAACCCTTTCAGACCCAGTGTCCTCTGCAGAGGACATCATATTTAGTGAATTTTCTATTTTTTTGTAACATTGTTTGAGCATTTGAAACCCAATGTCAAGCACAAAAATAACTATGAAGGAATAGTTCTTTCCGTTTCTAACTTGTCTCTAACTTGTAAATGACTAACTTGTAAAAGGGTAGATTTGTCAGTATTTTTTATTAAAAGGATAGCATATTGTTTTAAATTAATTACTTAACTTAATAAGAACTGATCTAAGTTATTATTATAAACCTCTCACACATACAAATTAGACAGATTCAAACTTAAGAGCAACCAAGAAAACTTCCTATAACCACTCCTAGATGGTGCTGATAAACTACAACCAAGCAAACTTCCTATAAGCACTCCTAGATGGTGCTGATAAACTATCTTTTACTTTACACGTAATATTTATACCGATAGTAATGTAACTGAAGTTTTGTTAATTTGTCAGTTTTCTTTCATGAAGCCGTAGTCTAGTGGTAACGTAGCGTCTTTCTGATCACAAGATGCTGAGTTCGAATCTAGGCTAGGGAGACCAGATATCTAATCATATCTGTGGTTTGAGGGTAGGAGGGCGGAAGTAAAGCAAACGGTGGTTGGCTCGCTTCCAAGCTGACGGGATATGACTAGATATCTGGTCTCCGGCTGGGGCTGTTTTGCATAATTTTACTAAGGTATATATTTACTAAAAAAAAACCAGTAAAAAAATAAAAAAATATTTTTTACCTTAGTTAACCTTAGTTAGTCACAAAAATAAAGAAATATATAGTTTTTTTCAAATTCCTCAGGGTTAAAGTAAAACCCGATGTACATTGTAATGTACGGATTTATATCTTTTAAACGGGCTGTGAAAATTTTTACCTATTAGAGTTGAAAAAAATATTCAAATAATTTTTTTTACTTCCAAATTTAATTCGGGTCTGAAAGGGTTAAAAGTAAACATGAGACAAGTTTTGACTTACTTTGTCCCGTTTCAAAGTGGCTTATTTAATTTTGCGTTATTATATAATTTACGTTTTTAAATTTGCATTTAATATCACTGAGTTGTTGTAGTCTTAGAAACCAAAATTTCAGACTTATAAAATGCCCTACTTGAGCCGTTTTTTTACAATTTGCCATTTGCCTAATATTTTAGAATTTCAGGTAAACAGATAGGGTAATTTCTGAAAAATGTCAAATGGTAATGCAGTTTGAGTGGAACATAAAGTAAAGCTAACCAAAACTAAACATATTGTATTTGTACTTACACTTTAGTCTCATCACCAACTATTTCCAAATAGAAAAAAAAACAGGTATTGGGTTTATTATGATAATTTTTTCGTAAAAATTTGGAAGGGGGTAAAGAAACATATTGATTTAAATAATTTATTATATTCTTCAAAATTACTAAATATAGTCAGTAAACAAGATGAAAAGATGGAACACTTTTTCGAAAATTCGGATCGTTCTTTTTTAAATACTCAAAAATGTGACGTTTTTGACACGCACGTCACGTTTCTATCACGCTAGAAACTCAAAACCGTTTCAACTTTCCGCAATAAAATTACAAAGATTTTGGCACCACCAAATCCCTACGATGTCTGTGAGTGCATATTATATGTCGTGTCTAAAGACAGACACACGGAAACAAAATTTTATATTGCTTTTCCGTGTTCAGAGACCTTGAAAACGTCGTGAAAAGTCCTAAAAAATTGGGGGTAAATTTTTTTCGAATTTTCTCAAGATTTCAATACTTTAGCATTTCAATGCGAGCCGAAGTAATAATCATTGTCAATAAGGTTTAAAACAAAACACTATACATGGTAGCTTACTATGGGCGGTTATTCAGAAATACTTGGACTTTTGGATTTGAAAACAAATATTTTGCTTACATTCTTTATGAAATAGTAGGTTTTCAATTGAAACCTGGTTAGTTGCTGCCCATACCCCATGCAGTAAATCGCACACATATTATTTGTATACTTATCGATCTCAAATAGTGTCCATTTCACTAAGAAAAGACATGAAATGGATTCAAAACTTTGACAGTTGAACCCTATTGTACTGAGACACTGCACGTCTACCACTGTCTCAACACATGTTTAACAAAAGTAAAGTCTCTTATGCAAGAAGACGCAATCAAATAAGCCTTAAGTTAAAGACATTTTGCCAAATAGAAACCAAATTTTCAGTAAATTCCCAAACGCTGTAATCAACTGTCGACTCCGATTATCAAAGCAAATTGAGCTCGGCGATAAAGTTAACCTAATGACGTTATTAAGAACTTGGGTGTTAAGACACTTTCCCAATTAGGCCTTTAATTTACGTCTTCTATGCTTCGGATCAGTAAACTTGCGTATGCCATTTGACTAATGACAGAGGCCAGTCAGTTTAAACTCTGTCATTATTACGATGAAAGTCGATTCAAAATCATTCCCTCTAAGTGCTAGTGTTTAATTAGTTGTAGGTGCATATACAATACACACGCAAGTTAAAGGCATCTCTAATTTAAAAAACTTTGGTTTGTGAAAACAGAAACACGTTAATCTTTGTATAAAGTGTGCTGAGTTCAACACGTTCACTGCTACGCAAATTTCGTATTTCCTATGCTAAAAGCTGAACTTTTATTTTTTATATATTTATAGTCCAAATGAATAGAAATTACTTATTTTGTTTTTGCATCTTTCTACATAATAATCACTAATATTATACATGTGCGTCCATAGCACATAGGCTTAAAATTGGCGTGCAAAGCACGCATGCTCTGTGTACTGAAAATTCTCCTAACATGGGACTTGGCGTGCGAAGCACGCAATGCATTGTGTATTTAAAATACCCCTAATACGGAGGATTGCGTGCAAGCACGAAATGCACTGTGCGTCGGCCGCTTCTCGTATTCAGCGTCAAGCTCACATGTGCGTCCTTATAGCAGTGAACCTGTTAAAGTAATCATCATAACAAAATATTAGTGACAACATATCAGTCAACAGCAGACAAGTCACGGGAAAGCAGATGGGGTGCTTTGCGTCCATCATGTTACGAGTCAACGGAACAGTTACTGTCAAGATATACTACTCATGCATATAAATATAAGTATATGCTAATTGTATTCTGCTCACTATCCAGCAACCGTTCTTATTTTGTCAGTGACGATAGTTTCGCCTTTTCTTTCAAGCATTGTCAAACCGATTCGGAATTGCTTTTTATTTGCGCTTTATTTTTTAAATTAAAAGCATTAACATTTACAACAATTGGATTTTAGTATTTCTTTTGTTATTGTGTTGAAAAAAAGCATTAAATTATTCCTAGAATTGGAAACTAAGCATGCTTTTAAGTAAGGAGTATCAACTACCTTTATTTGATGGTGGCAATCAACAAATTTAAAATGACTATACAATCTGGTAGGAGATAAAATTCTAAGGAAAAAGGGAACAGAAACGTTCAACAAGATTATTGTTTTTGTATTACTGGAAGTTTGTATTTTTTATTTATCCTCCTAAATGTTGTTCCCAAACTGTTTCCTGTAAATAGAACGAGAAGTTCTGAGCTTACGTAACAATGTGAAGTAGGAAATTATATTTTATAAAAATAGGTTTATCCTAAAAAATGTTTATGTTTCTTACAGTTGTAGTTAATACGAAATAATGTTTAAAAGATTTCTGAAATATCTTAATACAGTAATTACAAACTAGATCAAAACTTGTTTAAGCAAAAATTAAAAATTTACAAATTACCAGGAAAATAAGTGGTGCAAAACTGTTCTAGCATAAAAATTAACGATGTGTCAATTAAAATCTTTTGCTTGGTAATTTGTCATTTTGTTAAATGTGTGTTTTTTTATTTAATATATGAAATATTATGAACTCATGGTATATAAAATAAGGTGTCATTATAACTCTTATTTTTTAACCACTAGTATTTTGCAAAATATTTACCTATAGTGTACAATTGAATTTTATGTATTTGTGTTTAAATAATACGAATTTTTTTAGTTTTAGAGTTAGCAAAACCTTCTAAAAAAGTAAAGCTTGTGAAAAAACAAAATGATTGCACGTTTTACTATTTAATATAACAGTGTGACAAAGAATCGAAAACTATTACCTGGGCGCTAACGCACCTCATAATATGATCTCAAACACTGATAAAATATCTTTAACTCGTAATCAAAGTGAACATTAGAAACATCCCAATTTTTGTTATCAGACATTTCGTATTTAAGTCGGTTTTTTAGTTTCAGGCCAATAACACTGAAGGCCTCTGGTCACAAAAATGCAATTAAAGATACATAAAATTGTTAAAATAGTGAAATTTGTTTTAGAATAGTTAGTAACGTTTAGTAGACTCTTTAAATTTCTAGTTTTTCATATGTCGAAGAAAGTTAATTTAAATGAGGCGTTGGCCAGACTAAACTAGTTGTTTCTAAATGCACTAAGCCGTTGTTAAATAAAAGATTTTTGTTGTTCTACTTCAGCAAGTAATGGAGACAACACAGACGTTAAACCATTCGAAATAATTGGACGGTGGTAGTGACAATGACAGCCAGTCTAGTAATAAAGAAACCAGAGAAAGGGTTAATCCAATCGAATATATTCAATTAGATTATAGTAACTATAGATTATAGTAGATTATAACTAGATTATAATAACTATGGTAAGTATTGCTAAAAACCATATTTTAGTTATTTTGTTTTAAATGAATAATATGTTGAATCTGCACCCATCACTTGAAATCTACTTGAAATTGGTGCAAACTTTTATTCTGATTTAACCATATTTTTAATCATCTACTACTAACAATAATAATAATTATAAATAAAATAATATGGATGTATATTTTTAATAAATTACATGCAAAACATTTAAAACTTCTATGGTTACTTCATTCCTTGGGGTAGGTTTTACTGTAATTTTGGTTGTAGTGATCGTTGGGGAAAAAACAAGAACATAAATACTTACAGATTTTAACGACTATTGATTATTATTTTGTATACTACAAAATGTTTTTAATTTTAGAATGTCTTCTTGGGGTTGGTTTAGTAATTTAAAATTCATATTCCTAATAAATAAAATATAAATTCAAATAGCATTAACAAAGTGCCTACTATTTTTCATACTATACAATTGTTAATATCTAAGGTTAGTTACCATCCTCTTGGCATACTCTTTTCGCATTAAAAATAATTTACGTTTTGAGTAAGTTTACATAATAAGATATTTGGTTTAGGCAATCTTGTTATATAATATATTGGTTATTGTGGAAAATTAAAAGCAAATTATTTTTGTCTTTTAGTTCAGTCGGGTGGTTGTATCTCGCCAATGTAAAATCTGTGAATTTTCGGTACACGTTAATCAGAAACTATAATAGATATTAACACATTTTTTTATTATTTTGTTCTTTATGTGTAATACAATATTTTTAGCAGAGGGTTATTCAAAATATGTTATACCTGTTGAGTTATGATTTTTTTTTTTTTTTAATAGGCCTAAACATTGCTCGGAATTCAGTAATATAAATTTAATTTAAAAAATAATATTTATTATTTATAAAATCCCTCTGCCTTAAACTTAGTACTAGATCTAAGGAACATAATTACAAAAAAATATGGCAAATCACTTATAGTTCCTGAGATATGTGTACCGAAACATTTAAAAACCTTTTTTTGCTGAAAACGGCAAAATAAACTCTAGCCTATGCTTATAAGAATAACACTAAGAAATAGACTTTAGCAGATTTACCTAATACATCCCAGCCCCATATGGAGGTCTGTCAGGGTCCTCTTGATCCTCAAACATGTCTCCTAACCATGATTCCTCCCAGGTTAGAAAACTATACTATATATGTATTGATTACAAAGTTTAGTGACGTTCAGCAACCATTCAATTTGAGTAAACTACAGTGAGCAAAGCTTCGTAAAAAAAGGCCATAAATCAAAAACTATCTGTCTAAATCAGCTAAAATTTATATCAATTTAAAAGTAAGAATTTGGGGATTTAAAAATTGTAAAAAACAAAAAATCAATATTTTAGACCATTTAACCATCCGACTGCCCTTAAACATTTTTTAAATCACTTATTTTTACCATCTATAAATATTGTGTAATGTTACTGGCTTTAGAGGATATTGTTCGAAATTCTTTTTACTTTACGTCCGCCAATTTGAAAGTGTAAAATAAATATTTGTTTTCTGGTTTACTTGTGAAAGATTACCTAAATAACGCGTAAACCTGTACTAAATATTCTCCCAATACATTTTCTAAAAACAGTTTATGTACTGTAAGTGCAAAAACAAGAAAAAACGAACCATTAACAAATCGATGTTTGTAAAAACTTTATCTTATATTTAGCTCTGAAAATAGTTTCTTGTAATTTTGAACCAATTTATACTTTAATCTTTCAAACTCCAATGAATTCACAATAAACTATTGCCAATATATTCTCAATACAGAAAATATTCTACTCGTGAAATACAAAACAACTTATTCCCTCTCACGTACATAATACACGTGGTTGCACATCCATGTAGCGTTATCGGCACAAAGCGGTGATATTCCTTATAGACTTATATAGCAGGTAATATGTGTAAAGAATGTAGAATGTTGAATGTGAACACCGTCTGCACTAAATTGATGAAATCATCTATGAAAAATTCCACACATTTTAGATAGCTTCTTACTTTGACTGGAGATATTCACTATTATTAATATACAAGTTTTGACTAATTAGAAGATGTTTCTGAAGTTTCAGTCAGTATATTTTTATTTGATGTTGATGTTTTGAAGGTTTTATTATCCAAACAAGTTTATTTGAATTATATATTTACATGCAAAGTTGTAGCATGTATATATTTTAACTACCTTACTGCTACATTTAAGTCTGTCAATTTTCGTAAATTGCCATTTCATCTAAATAATATTAAATTTTCGGGGTCTTTTCTATTATACGACCGCATGGCTATTATACGACTGCATTTCTATTATACGACCGCATGGCTCGTTTCTTGATAAAGTAAAAGTTCAATAGACCAGTTCTAACCTAACCTAACCTAGACGTAACCCAGACCTAACACAAACCTAACCAGAAGTGTAAGAATCCTAAAAACGTTTACATGTAATTAGTTTGTGTTAGTGTGTTTTTCTACTTTGTGCATTTGTGTATTTTGTGAAAAATCAATAAAACCATTTACTTTATAGACGATTTCATCAATTGAGGTGAGAAAACCTACTTTATTATCATTCTGTTAGTATAGAAAATAGTTTGAGCCACGCGGTCGTAGAAAAGACCCAATTTTCGAAATCACCAGTTTCTTAGGTTAATAAACAAAAAATAAATAATACTATAAATGACAGACAAAATAATATTTGGTTTTCGTTTACAAAAGCAAAACAAACTGCAGATGGGTTTAGCGTATATAATAGAATGAGAATTTGTTACCTTCAAGTTGATGTTCAGAACCTGGACATGTATTGCGTAGTCAAACGCATTTAAATACATCGAAACAAAGATATTACTACGGTTTACCTTTTTTAGTTCAAAATAAAATATATTTATTGACGAAAATCCACTTTTCCAAGAGGTAGCTCTATGTGATAAATATTGCATTAGGAACAGATATAGAAAAGTAATATTGACAACACACAATACTCAGATTTCGCAAAGCCATCAATAATTATATTACATGGACTTGTGCTAAATTGAATGTATTTGTAACTCGATATTTCTCGGTATTTCTAGCAAATGGAAATCAATTTGGACGATTTTCCATTCCATTAGCATGACACACAAATACCTGATGGAACGTACAGAGAAAATTCTATTGCCAGGCCTCTGGTGTGCGTTGCTGTAGGCGAGAAAATAGAAAATTGTTCACGCTATTGAGTTAAAAGCTTTAGTGGGAATCTCATTATCGATTTGTATTTCAACATCGATATTGTATATAATACTATACTAATCGTATACTATTATACTAATCGATATTTAATTTGTATGAAACATACATGTACAAATTTGACTATTAGGAATGACGTACATAATTTAACTAAATATTGTTTTATTATTTTAAACCTTTAAATTGCGAAAGCGTTTATTTACAACAATAAAACAATATTTGACAGTAATTGTCAAAGTATTCGTTAGTTTACAGTGACGATATCGAGAATAGTTTGAGAATTTATTAAGTCAATAACTTATTATTAATAAGAACTGGTAGTCAAGATTTAACTGAAATCCAAAGTTGTGTATTGACAAACGATTGACATATTTTTAATTTATAATCAAATCGCAGGTTAAACTAAATATGGGATTTATCTTGAAATCGATTAAGTCTGGTTTAGATTTTTCTTTTATTGTTATTTTGGGAGCTTCACTTTTATTTTGTATAACTTAGTGATTTTAAAATTGCGATAACATAAATCATTTTTGCAATATGGCCAACTTGAAAACATCTTATTTTAACTAATATATTGTATTTTTTTTTTTAATTTTAAAATAATCTTAAGTCTTTTATTCCTTTAATTTTTTTATAGACCCAACCGTTTTCGTGCAGTTTGGCCTTGAAATTTCGATTTTTAGATTTTTAAATGTTAGCTAGTTAAATGTTAAAAATAATTGAAAAAATGTTTTAGCAAGTCTCCAAATAAAAAGTACACATTTAATATAACTTTTTGTTAATTACTGGTTTTAAATTATCGACGAAAATAAACAAAAAATTCGAAAATTTAAATAGAGTTGTTTGTAAAATTTAGTACTTTATCGTATGACTTGGACTAAATGGAGATCAAACGTTTTTATATATTCGTTAGAAAAAGAGAAATCCAGCAGTTCCGATACTCTTTTGACCGTATGGCCAGTTGTGGATCCGTACATGACTTTTGTTAAACCAATGATTGTTTTTAAATCAAAAGATTTAGAGAAATTTTAGTTGAACAAACGCACATTACTCCTTCTGTTTGTAATGGTAAAATTTGCAAACAGTAATTTAAAATATTTATATATGGTGTCTCACAACATTCTACAAAACTTTACAATGTTATTCAGCAGGTTAAAATTAGCAAATAATATATCAAGTGTCATATTGCTTAGCTTAGAAGTTGGCTGTCTGTATGTTTTTTTTTTTTTAAACAAATATTATCTCATAAACATATTAAGATAAATTCATGACAGCATGCATGTTTATCACATTGGCTTGCAAAAATGTGCAACATTTTATTTTGCTGAAGTTATCTGTTTCAAGATGGCGGCGGTTTAAACTTTTTAAAGTTAAATATCTAAACAAAACTGAAGATTTTACGCACAAATTTCAAGATACAAAAAATTTACAACATTTAAGGAAAATCTAATGGTGTATGACGTTTTATCATTGAGTCAAGAGAAACTGAAAAAATACAATAATTCTGGTAAAAAGTAGTTTTCGGTGATTACTACAATCACGGAAAGCGATCATGGAAACTATTTTCAGCCAGCATTATCTAGGATTTTATATTGTATATTTGCTAGTTTTTACCTGCTGAAAAACATAGTCAAATTAGGTAGAATGGTTGCGAAACACCCTGTCCATACAAAGTGTATATAAGTAAAGAAAACAAGGAAAATAGCTTTACATAAACATTCTGTATATTTGGTACATGTCTATGAAACAGCACATTAGTTGTTTTTAGTTTTTCTGGATTCCATATTACCGGCCATACTTTATTTGACATATTAGAATTTAATAATTCTTAACTGCAATAGGGTAGTGTCTTATATGATTTTAATTTGTTTTCAGTAATGAAATATATGTAATTTGTGTTCATTAGGCCTATTTCATATTTTTTTTATTTTACGTTATATGAGTTTAATTTGTGTTCAGTAATGACATATTTGTAATTTGTGTTCATTATTTCATATTTTTTTATTTTACGTTATTGCCGAATAGACATGAGCCAATTGCACTTTTTATGTGATTAGAAATCAAAACTGTTAAAAATGTAGGCCTACTAAAAAGTAAATGTGTGCGGACGTGGGACTCCCGTCAGGAACAAAGTTCATAAAATTGTCTTCAATTCTTTTACTAGCCTTAACGACAAAATACACACATAATTTTAATCTTTCAATTGCAGTTTATTATTAATTAGTTTTTTATACAAATATTTACTGTTTCAATACGTTTAATAAACTCCTATAAAAGCGAGTGTACGAGCGTACGTACATATGTACATACGGGAGTAATATGTAATATAACAGCTGATTTCACCCATCGTCTGTAAACCGAGTGTAGATTATAGTTTGGGGTTATGTTTACAACTTCAATCATTATAATTTGTTGTGAAGTTGATTTTTTTTTAATATCAGTTATAGAACTAATGAATGCTATAATATACGTTATAATGTTTGCTTTGAGGTTATGAACTGTATATAAATATAACCTTTTATCATCAATATATTTCGACTGTGTTTTGCCAAAAGGGCGAATGGGACATTTTAAAGTTTGTTCAGTATGAGCAAAAAACGATATTACTTTACTATTTGAATACTTACATACAAGTTGCTTATATTGTACAACTTTAATTAAAGAAAACCCCTGGTTTTGCTTTATTGTACTTCAAATTAAAGGTCTAAACTATTCGCCCTTTCGTTTTTTATGATAAAGAGGTAAAGTAAACATAACACTACTCATTTCAAACATAAATAAGTAACAAAAAAAAGCTCAAACAACTGTTAAATTTTTTTTAAGTTTTCAGAAAAACTCGAAATTTGCGACGTCTGCATTGATATAGTATGATATCATGTAGTAGACCTTTCACATGTTATTCTAAAGTCTCATAGGAACATAAAAACTGGTGTTTTCAAAATAAGAAATTTGAAATTGATAAATATTTTTATACAATTCTATTTAGAACTAAATTACGAAACTTTTTTACATTCATGAAAAAAATTACAATAATTTTTACTACTTTTAATCTAGGCCTAAAGTTGAACTTTTTCCTTTCGTTACTGAACATGCTAATAACTAATAAATGTTTCTTGAGCTAATAACTTTGTTAATTTTACTTCCATCATTTTTATACTGCATATATGCATTCTTTGAACCTTTATCTACAAAAAAGATATGGAACACTTTTGAATTGGTTTAGAATAAACGTATAAAAACATGGTTGAAATACAAAAACTTGGACGATTTTTAACAAATTTGAAGTTTACGGCCATTTTGTGAGCTTACCGTTAGAGATACAGAAAAAATCAAGAATACAATTTTGTTGAAAATAAAATTTGCTATTAGCAAAATTTCATTAGTTTTTAAATTCAATTTACGGTTAAGCCACAAACTGGTTTTGGAAAAAAACTTACACTGAAAGAAACGGTGCGGCCGCCATTTTTATTTTATTTAAGGGGTTAAAAATGAAAAATGGAAAAAAAACTTATATATACATGGCTCGGCCTAAGAATAAGGAACATTCATGCAAAAAATCATCAACATCGGTCAATGCGTTTGGCCGAAATCGTGAGACAGACACACAGACATACAGACACAAAGACACACAGACGAAATGCCGAACGGTCGAGTTAAAACGGAGACCTCGCTTTGCTCGGTCAATTATGACAATAGTGCTTTTATTATTTAAGATCTATATATATATATATAAAAGCCAAATACCACCCACTGATGAACACTTAAAAATAATACAATTATGTTAAAAAGACTGAAAATACCAACCACCACGGGCAACGCCGTACGGGTCAGCTAGTGTATTCATAATTTAAAATTTTCTGAAAAATAGACAACATTTTGTTTATACAAATTTAAAAAGAGCCTACCTATTCGTTTAACAGCTGATTTCACCCATCATCTGTAATACTTAAACAAACCCAATGTAGATTATAGTTTGGGGTTATGTTTAGGTAGACTCAGATAAGTAGGCCTTAATGTTGTTTGTAAATAGTTTGTTTTTTAAATTGTGTATTTCTGATGCGTATCTATAATTAATCAGCCTATGATTTTTCACGGGGGCTTATTAGTGTTATTATAATAAAGGTGTTGAATTAATTATTATAACATCAGAGTTGAGGTGGTAAACACAGTTAAATGTCCATTCATTGTAAATACATTCAATAAACATAAAATGTTGGTTCATCAGTCTAGGCCTTACCTAAAATTATTGTGTGTATTATGTTGCCATTATGGTAGGTAAAATAAATTAAATATACACACAATCATTTTTGGTTAGGCCTAAACTGATAAACCAACATTTTAAGTTATTGAACGTATTTCAGCGCTTGACGACAATATCTGAACTACGCTGGACTTAACCGATAGTCTCTTAATTTAAATTGATAAACCAAAACACACATTTCTTGAAGGTATTTACATTTATTGCCATAGCAAAAAATTTGATAACGCTTTTTCGTTACTCGTATTTTATATTTATTTGTCATTGCCATAGCAACCAATTAATAACACTTTTTTCGTGCATTACATATTCTTTTTGTTAACTCCTACGCCAACCCGTGATAAAAGATCGTAAGATAAAATTTTAATACTTTCGTGACTAAATACAATCCAAATTGCTATAAAAAGCATTAAGTTTGTTTTATAATATGTTTTATAAAATAGTTGTACGCAGTATACATTTCTATAGTTAAAATAATGGGTAATAGTTTCAGGAGTAATAAAACGGTTCGAAAAGGCAATTAGATAAATAATTAAATACTAAACTAAAACGAACCAAATAAAGCTTTTATAGACACTAACAACTCATATACCAAAGTTGGTTAATAAACTCAAGTAACGTAAATAAATTCTATTTGAATAAAAACTAAATGAATTGGACCCTAACATTTTCAAACAAAATTAAAATATATCGAAACTCATAAACGTAAAACATAAAAGAACAAACTTTTAAGTTTTATTGTCATACTAAATCAAACGTACGCTATAACGCAATTTAATTATTCCAATGCTCATTAGTCTATAGGAAATATTTATTGTTGTTTTAAGTGTTACTGCTTGAGTTTATTTAACCTTTGTTTTAAATACATAATAAAATTGAAATACAATTTTGAAGTCAATATTTACTATAGTTTTGAAATTATTATTTGAGACTTAACATAACATTCCTTGAAATATTAAACAATTATCTCACTTGTCCTAAACATTTCTAGAAGAAAGAGGTTGCAAAGTGCATCAGACAAAATAAAATGGCAGTGTACCAAACTGTGCCTAAATTCAATAAGGAAGAACTAGTGTGCCTCCATTTTATGTTATCAATGTTTGTGGACAGTATTTTTTGTTGTCGTCATTACTGTTTGGAAAATATACTAAAAACGACAAGGTTGGGTGAAATAGAGCTTGTTGTCTGTTAACTTGAAGCTTTTGGCGAAACTTTGTGATAATAACATATTAGCTTATTTAATAGAATAAACATATAACACAAAATCTCACAACTAATACGTTTAATAACTCAAACGCGTTTCAACGACAAAGTCGCCATCTTCAGTGATGTACGCGCTACAATAGTCAAACTATTACCCAACTCAAACAGTTGTAGTTTGACTATTGTAGCTCGTGCATCACTGAAGATGGCGACTTTGTCGTTGAAACGCGTTTGAGTTA
>JAGFPH010006363.1:47870-69991 GCA_018207615.1 Philaenus spumarius
TGTGTTCAGGTTTTATTTTATCAAGTATATCTTCTCACAATTCAAGATCAATATTTATTTGTAACACGTACATTATTATTGACTTGCTTTTTAACATAACTACTTGTGAAATAATACCCGGCACAATATTAAGTTTATGTGTAAACATAAATAATAATAAATTAATATCTCATATAATATGTATAAATAAAATAACAAGTTATTTCGTCTTCTTTTGAAAAGCGGAGCGCATATTATGTGTTTTTATTCTCTAATATCTCTTAGAACAATTATCTTTCTATTTTTCTTGAATTTATTTCACCCTAAGTTATGTTAAAAACACATGCAACATACTGAAAGCCGTAAATGTTATACCAGCAAACAGCTATTTGATAAAACTGTATAATTAATCAGTTGTATTTGTCCTTGCTGCTAATCAGTTAAATTGTATTGCAAGTTCTTCAATTATTTAGGGGCTACTGTAACAAATAAATTGTAAATACAGGGACTTCTAATTATAAAACTGTACCTTTGTGAAATTTAACTCTAGCCATTCCTTCTATAAAATCTATGAACTATAAGCAATTTTCAACTGGCTTTATTAGCGAATTTCCACAGGAAAGATGAGCGGGACTCTTAAAACGAGACCTAAGGTCGGGAGTAGTAAATTATCACCGATCTAGGTCCCCAGAACACATTTTCGGTGTCATTAAAAATGTTATGTATATATTATAGTTTGAGGGTGTGTGTTACCATTCTAACGGCCCTATTTTAAGTCGGACTTGTTCCAAAATGGTTGTTTAAGTCTCTCGGACGAGTTCTTTAGCCAAAAACTCCAATAACAGGAAGTAACTATTTTTTAGATTTTTCATACTAGAATATAACTTTTTGAGGGGTTTATCTAAACAAATTAATGTTGGGTATTATTTTGTACGTTTTGTTTTTTACACGATCTTATAAATCGCTTGGGTCCCCCAAAATCAATCAAAACGTAAAATACCATAAAAGCACCCGGTTAAAATCCGGGTTATTATTATCCAAATTATTATATGTTTTGGTAGAGATAAATAAAAACAAAACTAGACAAAATTCAATCACCAAACCAAATTAATGTAAACAAGAAAATGCAATACAAATTTAGATGGCAGTACTAAATTAACACAATTCTAAAACTTTCAAATGTTCATTTCTGAAAACGTTTCGTGTCGCCTAAAACTTTCACAAATCCGTCAAAGTAATAATAATTCAAATGATATATAAGTCATGTTATGATTATAAACCCATGCAATAATTGTAATAAATTCAATACTATTTTAGGTTAGTAAAAGAGATATAGTGATTAGTAAGAGGTTAGTTTGACTTTTGTTGGGGCACTTACTATTTCTCCCGATGTTTCCGAATCAAAAGGTGTCGTGCTATAACCATCTCCTGAACCGTCTTCTAAGTCCTGTTATTGAAAAGCAAAATAAATATTAAAGTAAAAATTTACTTACATAAATCATAAATACATGTTCGCTTTAGAATAGTATTTTTGTTTATCTGACGTAAGATAGAAAATTAAAAAAAATTATTTGTGTTAGTTTTAACTAAAAAAAACACATACCACTTCCCTGTTATTACAAAAATATGATAATAAATAAAACAACAAATACGATTTAGAAAACAAAAACTAATAACCCGTATCGTAATTGTATAGTCTAAAAATATTAAAACCACAAATATGGCAAAATGGAATAATGTAATGATTACCATTCGGACAAATATTTCAGAGATTATCATTAATTCAGAGTTATAAGGAGTTCCTATGTTCAGACAATATGGAGCTTTAATCTGCAAAATGAACACAGTCTCTAAAAATCTTGGAACTTTACAAACTTGTTGAAACGAGAAAAGATATTGTAACTTTGTAAATTTGTTCTCGTTTACAGTACCAAGTATTCTGAGTGAAACAGTATGGCACATAATCCAGTTGTCCATAGTTGGAACCTCCCACTTACAGTTGTGTAGGTTCGAACCTATTTACCGACTTTCACCATATGATGCCATCTCTAACTGGCATAAATACTTAATAAAAAAACAAAAAATCTAAATAATGTGACTATGTGAGGAAATCAAGCAAAGGTTGGGTGTAAAATGGTTCACGTATACGTCAATTACTAAATATTAGCTGTCTGTTAATAGTGTAAACTAGATGACAATCATTCATGACAACAAACCTAGGCCGAGTGTTTTGTAAACATGCACGTGTTAGAAAAGCCTTCTAATTGGATTGTGGTTTTAATTAAACTGGGATCTGATCAACCCTTCTGACTTTGATTGGTTTTGTTGCGTCAACATTTTCAACGAATGCATAAATTGACTCGCTCACACGAAATTGCATTTTGGGAAAGTATGGTAAGTGAATATGTGCCCTAATATAAAGTAAATAGCATCTAGGAATTTCTTTTTTGTAAAGTCAACAAAAATGGAAGAATTAAAAAGGAAATGTAACTTGGATTGTATAAATAACTAATTAATGTTGCACAATCTGAAACATAGGCTATCAAACGACAATTAGAAATCAACCGATGTATAATAAGATAATACTATAAATTAAATTGGAAATAAGACTGTGTTACTTTTATTTTTTATTGATTATACTGAAATTATTAAAATTTAATGGTAGCAAAAGTTTTGACTCTGAATTTTTAAACAATTATAGTTATTATAATAATAAGGTTATTTATTTGATGTTTTTTTTTGTTTTTGTTTTTTGTAAAGATTTGTTTATTTTGTTTATATTGCATTTATAATAAATTACACAGTAACTTATAGAATACTACCTCTTATAAAAAATACCAAACAACAATCACAAAGTTTATGTTTTATTTATAAAGAAATCTTGTAGACAATACACTATTCAGTACAATATGGATAGATGCGAAACAAAATTAAGGAAAACGTTTTATTGAATTTAATTTTTACTGGCTGTTACGAAGATTAAATCACAAATAAAAAGATTGTTTTTTGTGCAACACTGTTCAAAATGCAACTGAAAAAAGTTGAAAGAATACGTAAAACTAACATCAAAAATTATAAAATCAAAGATTTTATGCGATTTCACTTTATTTTAATTGAAATGTAGAGAGGACAAAAATGTTGTGTAAATAAATTGGGGTATTTATTTTATTTATAAGGAAACATTCTCCTCTGAAAATTCCTTTTCTATATTATAAAGAGGTACAATTGTTTGTTTGTATGTAGGGGGTAATATTTGGAACTACTGTACAGATTGAAAAAATAGTTTTACTAATAAAAAGTTACACTTTCCTACACTTTCCCTCAGTAATATAGTCTACAATCCATTTTCATAAAAACATTTTTTTATTTCAATATTTGTAAATTTAGTCGGAATCTTAATCTTAAAATCTTAGGTTAGGCCTAGACTGATGAACCAACACATGTACTTACATTTATTACCATAGGAACCAACTGAATAAAATAAGAGATAAAACAGCTGTTTGTTCCAATATTTCCATTAACAGCTGATTTCAAACTTTGAAGCGATTACTTGTATTTCCAATTTTTAGGTTAGGTTTTTTATTAAAGTGTAGACATGAGCCTGCTGGTTCTTTTAACCTTTATTATACCTGCTGTTATAAAATATACGAAATAATTTTATTTGAACATTTAACATTATTTACCATCTTAGCTTTGGGGTTATTATTAATCTTACACCTTTATTATAAAGAAATCATAACATGATTATGTGTATAGAAGGTTCCAACGGGGTTGGCGTTCGAGGTACGCAGAGGTTTCACATAGTATTGTATAATCTGATTAAATATAATACTGATTAAATATAATACTATAATACAGATAGTATATCTGTATACTATATATAAATACTAGATAATCTCATGGTGCTGAGACTATTATGACTGTTTATCCCAGTCGGTATAGGTTAAAACTACCAGTAATTTGCAATATGGCTGATTTTTTTTTTATAAGTAGGCCTACCTTAAAGTATGTACATTAACATAAAAAAAGTTTACCAGTCTATCGATTTCCCAAAGTCGAAAAAAAATCGATTATCCTTAATATTACGAGCTATGATGAAGATAGAGAAAAATAAAAACTACCACCGTGTAGGGGAGGTATTTTTCAATAAAAAAGGTCATATGTATTTATTTCCTCCGAGCAATGGTTTGTATGGAAAAAATTCGATAATGCAGGTATGTATTTTGCAGCAGGGGAAATCACTAAACGGGGACATCTTATTCATATATGAAGCGTTGGGTCATTCTAAATTGGCCGAATTTTAAGATATCGAATTGAAACTTGACATAGAAGTTAAAATATATATTTCAAACATTTATGCTGAGTCTCAGCTTGATATCTTGAAAATGACCCGATCTAGAGCCACTTGACGCATCAATGGGTTTCTCGATTTTAGGAGTACCGAACCCACGAACTAATTTTAATCGGCTCCAGTTTAGAAAATTTTCAAAATATCAACCTGAAAGTTTTTTTAAAAGTTAAATATATATATTATATACAAACAAGTTCAAGGAGTATAAACCTTTTTCATTATTTACTTTTAAAAGCACAAGTAAATTAAAAAAGTATAATTTTAGACCTTTTTAGATTTTTCATCAAAACGCTTGAGTTGATCAGCTGCAGATTAGTCATTTTTGAAAATATAGTTTTTAAAATAAGTATAGCAAAAAAACAATTGTGTTTGTAACTTCTGTACCAATTTTTAAATTGATATGTTCTAAAATGTCGAAAATGGAGTCGTTGAATCCAAAGACTGGTAAACTTTTTTTATGTTAATCGACATACTTGAATGTACTTATAAAAAAAAAATCAGCCGTATTGTAAATTACTGGAACTTTTGGTCTAAAATTACCTCTACCGACTGGCCTATTACTGTTTATTGCATATGCATAGTCTCAAAATCCTAAGTAAATGTAAAATTTTAAGAAAATGTATTTGTGTGTATGTAAATAAATATATTTTCAGTTTTATGTTTGTTGAGCCTTGAACCACAAGAGACGCAAAAACATCTTAATATGTCCAATACTTTTGAGGCTTTATCATTGAATTAAAATAATAATCATTAAATTCATTTTCATCAAATATGTATTTATTATTGAGGTGAAAAATATCCTACTCTCTATTAAAGTTATTTATAAATCAACAAATAAAAAGAGAAATATAAAAAGAGAACAAATAGAAGAGATTTTATACAAACAAATGGCTTTAAATGCAAGGCAGATATACATTTTAAACCAGTCAGTTTATATTTACTTAAAAATTTAAGTCACTAAATAAATATTTTTACTTCTGATCAAGTTATAGAGTTTGTTTGCAATTTATAAATATTCTAACAAAAATACAAATACGAAATAATTAACTTTACTTTCCAAATGTTGAGGCTGAAATTGCTAGATTTTGGAATAGTAATTCCAATTGTATGTCTTAAATTAAACACTTAATTTTAAAACTACAAAATACAGAACTCATACAGTTTATAGAGCTAAAAAGTTTTAAAAGATGAGTTAAAACGTTAGATTTATTTCGTATAGTAAGTCAATTCAACTGTTCTGGAAAACTAAAATATTTACAAAGTTAAGGAAATGATAAAACGTCGAAGCTAATATTTATTTAAAAGATGCTAACTATTACTGCTTGTGAATGAATCAATGATCCTCTTTATTAAACAACTTCTAACCTTAGCTGAAAAAAAGAGCTAAAAAAAGAGGCGTGTGAACTGCAGGAGGTAAAACAAATTTAAATTGGTACCTTTCATATTTGTTTTGTGTAAAATTAAGACGTAAATTTGTAAATTTGTTTATTTGTATGTGTAGAATAAAAGACGTAAATCTATAACTCTTTTATTCTTATACATTCTTTCCTATACTCTTTAGAAGACACAAAATTTGTAAACTTCTTTGTATCTAGTACAAATTTTGTTGAGAAGATCGCCAGTTTAAAAAATTCAATTGTAAGCTTTCAATTAAAGTACGTTTAACTTCAATACTGACAAATCTTGTTGATGAATATGTGAAGTAAGTTCATAAAAGATGGTGAAAATATAGGTGACTTGCTTTTTAAGTCATGATCTGATTAGGTTCTAGGTCGTGCATATAACTAGGTATGCAATGCAGTTGTCTGCTTGCAATATTGAACGGAGCAAGTATTTTCTTAATCAATTCTTTGGAGCACCTGACTTAAACAAAACCACAATTGCACAGAAAATGACTGAATTTACAAACAGCTGCAAAACAACAATTGCACATAAAACTATTGTATTTACAAACAGCTGATAGTGACAGTATGAAGTTAGATGTGATCCTTTTAACAGCTGTATAATCAACACACAGTAAATAAACCAAATAAAATATTTCTTCTATTAAAATAACATTGTAACTTTAAAGGGCCGTAGGGCAAAACCCTGACATCCGATTTGGACCATTTCAGATTTATACCTCCCCATAGTTGGTTACTATGACCGTACCAAATTTCGTGCGGATCACTTCAGCCATTCAGGAGGAGTATGTGGAAATAAAAAAGAGTGTAGTATAAGAGCTTCACTCGCTCCGCTCCCTCCGCTCAAAAATTGAGGACGGAAATACTGCCCATGCAATTTTCCTCTAGTATAGGTAATATTGAAAGTACACATATTGTCAAAGATTCTTTAGTGAGGAGTTAAACATAGAAATGTTGTGATACCTATTTGTTCACATAGTCTATACTAAAAAAAATTCAAAAATAACAAAAAAATCAAAAATAACAAAAAATTCAAACAATTTCAGTATTAAATTGTATTTTTATAGTTTCTTCATTATTTGTCTTACATGGACCGTTACTTGGATAACCGTCTAGTAGTTTTCTTACAATGCAAAATTTACGACTAATTTGGTTCATAGCTACTCTCTTTTGTCAAAAGTTTGGGAATCGATCCTGAAAAATTATCGATGGCAATTTTCAATGATTTCGACAGTTAGATTTTCGATGACATTTTTCATCGCACACGAGTAGTGAATTTGCTTATCCCTCACAATCTGGAGTCAATTGTTCTAAGTCTCAACTTTTCTATCAATAAGTTCCAGTTCTTTTAAATTCTAATAGTCGTCAGCTAATGGCTAATTTCTATCCTGGTAGCCAAATTGGCAACTCTGAACTTATCTAAGATTACCAAATTTCACGGCTTCAATTTTCTTTAAACTCATTTCATGATTGTTGTTACACATTTTAATTTTGGTTACAGCCTCATTGTTGGAAAAACACAAAACATAAGCTTGTCGTTAGTGTAAGTTCTTAACTTGAAAATAGTTACCAACAACTTACGTAATGTATTGCCCATAACAGGTCGAACAGAGTTATTGCTGGTTATTATAATTGTGTATTATCATTGTTGTCTACCAACTGAATTCCGTTCGATATGATCTTGTTACAAAATTATCAACTACTGCTATACTACCGAAAATAAGTTGCGGTAGGATAACAGAAAAGTAATTAGGCTAGAATGCAATTTCAAATTTAACGTCTTTTCTAACCTTACTCTGGTAATTATACGAATACAATAAACTTGACTGTTTTTTTTTAGCAACCTTGTTTCTACCGTATGCTCTCTTAGGGAAAGTCGTTTGGTATCGGACAGAGGGTAGTATCGGACAAAAGCAGTTTGTGTTATTTCCAGCTTGAGGTAGCACCAGTCCTGTCAAACATACAGTGAGTTGGTCTAAATGAACTAGCTAAGCCCACGAAATATTGGCTTTGTCCTATGAACTTTGTGGGTTTTGTGCTTCGAGTTTTTTGTGTTTTCGCAAGTGATCTGGTGTATGGATATGGTTTTGTGTGGCTACAACTTATTTCAAAGTAAGTGTATTTATATATTATTGCTATCAAAACATTTATTAGGGTTTATATATCATAATTTAGGCGTATAGTTTCATTAGTGTTGTTACAAGCCTGTAGATAGCCATTCTTACGTTGCAAGTCGTTCGGCTGGTATCGGACAAAGTGGAATCGGGTGGTATCGGACAACACACTTGTGGTAAATAAACTTTTAGTTTTTTTCTGGCTTTTTTAGGAAACCGTGGGGGAAATACGTGACAATTTTAATGAATAAGATATGAAGTTGGACATGGACAAAGTTATTTCCAAGGAAATGGCAATACATACAGCCAGTGTTAGCCAAAAAGTACATCAGAAGTACTAACACTGATTTTGTGGTGTTCCTAAAAGTACATCAGGAGATCGTGTCAAAAACCTGTTGGAAAGGAAGATGCAACAGCTAAGCCTTACTACAAAAAATAACAATTCTTGTTGAGACTAAGCATTTTAACATCTATTTATTACTTTTATTTTAGGCTGTATTTGAAAGCCTAACAAAACTGTATTTTGTGTGTTTAAGAACTCCTGTAAGTAAACAATTAGCATTTGTAATTTGTTCTGTTTTTAAATAACCTCAAAAGACCAATTCTCTATAGTTTTGTGTCTGTCCGATACCACCCTCCACTTTTTAAGGACGCTAATTTGTGTGTTCTTTGATTTTGTACCAAAATATATATTATTTGTGTTCAACTTTAACATGTTGTGTACAAGATATCAGGGTATCATTTTGTGCATGAAGTAATTTTGATGTAGCTATCTTTCCGACTGACCGACTAAAAAAAGCTCAGATGTCCGATACCAGACGACCTTCCCCTAAATTGTAAGATGCCTTGCAATTTTATTTTCAAGACTATAAATTGTACATTTTACATACCATAATCACATGATAAACCGACTCTGTTGTAATAGCAACACCTAATATAAAAGACTTTTAGAGTTTGTTTGTTTTTTGAAACAGGTAAAACTTTATTCATGCATCGAGTGATTGACTCCACCCCCGCAATGACTGCCTCCAATAAAATAAAACAAGATTGCTCACTTTTTATAAAGTTAGTTTCTATTGACTTGCAAAAGATTCGATCTTAAACCCTTTCAAAACTTATTTAAACGAGTAAAGTTTAAACACCTCCTATAAACTGGTAAGTGCGATATAAACATTTCACGACTCCAATGATCATTTGAATAGTTAAATTACCCGCCACCGTTTAATTTATTACGGACACAACATTTATGTGCCGTTGTGTTTTAGGCTTACGGATTTAATTTTCATTTCGATTGAGATCGTTACGTTCCACTTCATTTAGTTTTTATTTGCACTGAATTCACGTGATGCGAGTTTAATTACCCGTAAGTTGTTATCTATGTTTATGCTCAGTGCCTGTAATGTCGTGTTTTAGTTTATTTACGTTTCAAATGTGTTTTATTGCCTTTCAAATCAAATAGTTGTTTTATTCCTCCTGAACTTGTGTCGTAGCATATTAATTCCAATGTTTTATATGCCTTTTTATGAAACATAAAGTGAATTATCCAATATGTTCTCTAAAAGTTTTGTTATTTTTGCGACAGTAACATTGCTGTTGTTATTGTTGTTGTTTGTTAAACATATATATATGTATCATAACTATTCTATTTTAAACTGTCAGACGTATTTTATGGAAAACTAAACCTTATACGATTACTGGTTTGTTCATTATATCACAAAAGTGGATGAAACATAATGAAAACTCCATTGTGGTAGCCTAAGGATTAGTGAAATTAATTTCAGTATAACTAAACATCTACTGATCCTTATTTTGGTAATGTCTTACCTTTCTACTGCAGTTTCGGGTATTCACCCATCATCAGGAATAATAAAAACATATGCACTTACACATAAAACATACACAAAACACATTTCACTCCATGCGGAGGTCGTAATAATTCAAATAAACGGAAGGTCCACGCACTATTCCGGCAACGAGCACGTTGGATTGTTGAGACGGTCTCATTATAATGAAATTTAATGTTGAAAAACTTTGTAAAACACTTTCTAAAAATCTAACCTTAAAAATTACTTTAAATTGGGGGAGGGCACAGTTTGAGAAGGATTTATTTAAAAACATAATTTTAAACAAATGTTTAGTGCTTATGTAATTTCAGTGATTACCTTCAACATTTTGCTAACAAACCATTAACCCGTATTTCTGAAAATACAGCAGTCAAGTTTTGTAAAAAGTGTGGTATTAGTTGTGGCTTACATAAACTCTTGAATTTTTAAGGGCACTGTTGTTAGGCCTTTGATATCTTCATACCACCGAAGCCATCCAACGGAATTGGTGGATTCTCGTCTACCCATTGGCTGTTTCGTGTTAAGGGTGTGCAATACCAGGTCGAAACAATGCCAATCCCATAATATAACTTACCTTTCGTCGAATTTTTAAGATAATCTTTTATAGTTTGCAGGAAATCGTTCATAAACGTATAAATTTTAATTTGAAGGTGGCAAAAATTTTAAATTTACATTTTTACTAAAGATATTTCCTTACAAACAGGACGAAAAACATTATTTTTAGTCGATTCACTTAATAGCAGTAAAACATCGGGGCTAATTTTCTTACCTGTACATTGGAGCTTTCTGCAAATTTAAATGTCGTACGCTCATGACAGAAACTAAAAATAAGACCGTCGTTAGTAAAAACGAATCAGTATAAAAGCTATATTCTAGTCGTGCTCGAGCGTTTTACCAATGCAATATCATAGGCCAGCCATCTCAAGGTTGCCTCCGCTCACTGGATTCGATGCTTTTACTCGAGTGGTTTCACCCTTAACTCCATGGGTTTCTGATGATTCATGGTGATCCTTCACTTCGTCCTCAATGTTTTAATTTTCTTTCCTTCAAATACCTTCTTTTGGAGTGTATAAAATTCAAGCATGTTCGTAAGAGGTTTTGTCTATCAAATTGTATTAATTCATTGTTATTGTCAATTAATTTCATACCTGTTTGTGATTGTTGTTATTTATTAAATTTATTTATGAGCATTATATAAATGCTTTCCGATTTCTAGGTGATGATGACCACTCAAGCCTTAAGGGTCTGCTCCAGTAAACGAGAAAGCAACCGGAAACGCAACTGCTTCTCACTATATCCCAATTTAAACAGCGCAAATTCTTGCAGCTGAACGCTTTGACATTGCCTCATTTCAAACCTTCAAGTCTATCTTTTGTAATTGAGTGTTGAAAAAAGAAATGAATATTCTTTATAAAATTTCGGATCCGGCTTTCAATTATTTTTCATTATTAATTTTTTATTGTGTTAGGAAAAAAATTCAAACTTTGCACTTACAAAATGTCAATTACATAACAAATCAAAAGCATTTAAAAAAATGTAAATTGCAAGACGGATTCGTATTGTGACTGTGCTTAAAACGAGACCTTGCAAACAATTTTATGATAAAAAGTAAACGAAATAAATGGTTTGAAATTTAACATTCCTCTTATGGGATACAAATCCAAGATGGCCGCCACTACAGCAGACCCTTAACTTTAAAAAATAAAGACAAAATGGTACATGTAAACGCGGAAGATGTGAAACTTCTTTTAAACAATACCCTACACTTTATTTTCAAAATATCGACCCACAAATCGTGACCCCACGTGCTATATACTAGTCTTTTTATATTAAAAATAGTTTTTTTTCATACGCAAAACATATAAAATAATACTCTACACGGTATTTTTCAAATGTTGACACCAAAATCCCGAAGCGCTACGACCGTTTTTACATTACAATTACTTTTCCCGTACCGAAATACGTTCCATAGCATCTATACTTAATTGTAAATTTGCCCCTTTTGGCATACCACTAAACACATTCAGATACTCACAAGTAAACAGCGATAAAGTCACCACCTCACGTTTAACGCGTAATGGAAATTTCTATCTACCCATTTGGCTAAAGAAGTTTCGCTTCAATAAAAAATACTAATTTTTCAGTAACCTTTTGCGAAAAAGTAAGTGATTCAAGATGTTGTTTCCATTCAGGCTTTTCTACTGTACCGTCCATCACCTCCTTTTACTGTTCCCCTATGAGTAATTTATTTAAGCCGTGATCATGTTGAATACACTACAAGTTGCTGCATTTTTATTATTACCAGTTTGGACAAATAGTCAGGATAGCTGGAGGTACGCAATCCTTGACGTCTACTTGTCCGGTTTATTTCTAATTCCCTTCAGTCAAGTTGAGTTCACTCAAAAGTACCTCTGTTTAAATTTAGACTGCTTAAATCGAAGGAGACATAAAGAGTGTGAAACAAGTCGTGATACACCTCCATATAATTTTAATGGATTTCTATATCTACGTAAAACTTCTGCAATACGTTTGATAACACTTTTTATTTTGTTCAAGAGATTTTAAAATGTTGCCCCATTTTTGAAAGCGGGGGATAAACTTTTATTTTTTAAATAACAACCCCTATCTTTTGACCTACCCTTGGAAAGCCCTTTAAATGCCATGAATTTCTGTTGTAAGAAAATGATAAATCACCTTAAGCATTCATTCGCTACGCTAAAAAATTGTATATAGTAAATTATTTTTATAACTTTGTGTTATTTAAAAACGGATAGAGATATGTAAAATCCTATCTATTGACTTACTCACCGCCAGAAGAAATAGAAAACCCACTTACAAAAAACAAAACAACTACCGTTCCTCTTCTACTATCTAATCTCAAAAATGTGTAATGGACACATACCAGGTGTCTTAAAAGTTCCACCCCCCACTTTAACTTTTGTGTTTGTTAAAACAAACAAATATCTTTTCTGGAACGATATCCTTAGCTCAAAATATCTTTTGAAGCAATCGGAAATTTTGAGTGTCCCCTAAAAATGGGGGATTTTGGGGCAACTCAAAATTTTTAAATGGTAAGTATGATCATGTGATACCTCATTTTAAAGGTATATTTAAGACTAGGAAAATGACATAAATAAAATAAAAATCGGACCACCCAAAACAAAATGGTGCCCCTAAACGTGTTGAAATAAATCCCTGCTAATATCTCGAAAAGGAAGAGTTTTAGAAAAAATTTCAAGAGACAAAAAATGTTTATTTCAAAGTGCTTGACCTAAAAAATTGCTTTCAAATCGATTTCGTAAATTTTATTTTTTACAAAATGAGTCGACTTAAAATTTACGAAATCAATTTTGAAGCAATATTTTATTTCAAGCACTTTGAAATAAAAATTTTTTGTCTCTTGAATTTTTTTCTAAAAACTCTTCTTTTTTTAGATATTAGCAACGTTATGTCGATTTATTTCAACACGTTTAGGGCCACCCGTTGTTTTGGGTGGTCCGATTTTTATTTAATAGACCTTTAAAATGAGGTATCACTTGGCCATACTTCCCATTTAAAAATTTTGAGTTGCCCCCAAAATTCCCCATTTTTAGCGGACACTCAAAATTTCCGATTGCTTCAAAAGATACTTTGGGCTAAGTTAGTATCGTTCCCCAAAGGATATTTGTTTTTTTAACAAACACAAAAGTTAAAAATGGGGGGGGGGGTTGGACTTTTAAGACACCTGGTATATGGCTTGTAATATATCAAATTAAAGTCCTTTAAAAACCATGATTTTCGGTAGTAAGAATATAAAAATATGTTAACTCATTCGTACGCTACTCTCAGACCACGTGTAAAGAAATTCAAGTGAAGTGCAGTATTCAATCAAAGGAATAAATTATTATGTTTACTTATCATAGTGTTCCTTGTTATCATTCTGTGGTTAGGTTAACTTGGCTCTTGTTTATTTCATGCTGTTAACGTTTCAAAATTTTGAATATTGATCTACGTAAAGAATTATTATTTTCATAATGCTATTAGCTATCTTTATTAAATTCTAGAAAATAATTTACAAAATAACAAATTTGTTGAGTGTCCATTACACAATCTTAAGTTGGGGGTGGTATGAGGGGTTCGGGATTGTTTGGGGATTTTGTAAATAGGTTTTCTAAAGTGTATCCTGTCGGTGAATATCTGTCCTTGGATCAGATTTTGCACATATTTCCCCGTCTTTTAAATAATAATATGTTGTACAAATAACGAACTAAATATCAATTTTGAGTGTAGCAAATGAATGAGTCAGCTGATTTTCATTTTCTTAGAACTGAAATTCTTGGATTTTTAAGAACTTTTCAATGATATTTCACAAGATATTGGTTGCCATTTAAAAAATTAAAGTGAATCCCTCCATCCCCGTCATTTTAAAAGGAGGAAACCATATTTAACCTTCCTTAAACACAAATAAAGTGTTACAATATGTATTGTAGAGGTTTTACGTTTAAATAGCAATCCATTCAAATAATACCGATGTGTACGCAACTTATTTTACACTCTGTATATATGAAGAAACTTTACATGTTGCGTACACTACGCAACGATAGAACGATACGAATAATAAGAAAATATAAAAAATTATATTTATGTATGTTAGATCTATATACTGTCAATAGATTATTGCCATTCTAAGCTCTGGTATAGTTCTACTTGATATTACGACAAACTGACTACTTTGAGATTCAATCAAACACTAATTGACTCTCATCAGCTTCATTTGAATATTATTGGAAATAAAATAATAATAAATTAATTATTGTTTTTCTTTCAAAACCTGTCACCATTATAACATAATTATGCATGTTAATTATTTTAAGCATGTTATTATACATATTTTAAATTCCTTTAAACCTGGAAATTATGTATTATATCTGACAATAAAACTATTATTTGTGAACACTAAGGTCGTCTTTACTTTCAAAATGTAGGTTTCTGTGTGCATTATGGTAGACAAATAGCTGGTATGGGAAAATAAATCAATTGCTTAAACACTGTACTTTGATTAGGCCAATATTTTGACTATAGTAAAGAACATTAACCAGAGAAGTGTGGGTTTCGTTCGAACTGCAATGGTTCCGCGATGCCAACCGTTTTAAAAGTGTTGAAATGACGACAACGAGTCAATACGTCACATACTCACTAAATAAAACTAACTGTCTAACCCATAACAATAACCAGTGATGAAATAACTTAAACATAGGCGGTGGAAATTAGTAAACGAAGGTGACGCTCATAAACACAGTAATACTGTTTATAGCATGCATTAAAATAAAAGAAGATATTTCGTTACTTTTACATACAAGTTTTTATTCGCTAGAGTGTTACTGTAAGTTGTATGGAATAACTTTTATACCAAAAGTTTATTTTCTAAAATAATTGATGTAGTATTGTTGGTATGTAACTAAAGTATGATTTGTAGTAAAATTTTTTTAAATGTTTAAAAAAAATAATAAAACCATTTAAAATATTTTACAGTTAGTTATTGAATAATTTCTTTGAAACGATAGTCGACATGTAGGATCGTTGTAATATTAATTTTTGAGGTAAACATCTTTCACCCAATAATATTAAGGAAGCATATCTTTTGACTTTAAATTGTACGGATATATGCGACCTTAATACCTTTATCAAATAGACAGACGAACTATTTTCTTATACGGTTCTGTTTTTCCGATAAAGTTATGGAACGCTAAAAATAAATTTGACTGAAACAAACTAATCTTTCTTTCTGAGCAAACTAGTGGTTACCGCTTGCAGTATGAGACACATGAATACTTTACAATTAATAGAGCACTAATCGTTTTTTAATTATTAAATAAATAACGTATTTTTCTGACAAAATGCTGCAAAATAATCACTACAAGTGTTGTCTGTTAATAAATTAGATTAAATTACCGACATTTGCAACCAAGCTTGTTAGGTTGAGCACTTGACCTTTTTATAAACAAAATATTTAAAACAATTCTTTAACCAAAAGGGGATTTCAACTTTAAACATTTCGAGTTGTTCTTCAAATATCTCATTTTAAAATAAAGAGTTGTTTTGGATATTGCATCGATGGACCTATGCATTTTACATAACGATATCGTTTATCATAATGCATAGATTTACCTGCTATGATGGATTTGATATTGGTGAAAGAAGGTGATTTTGTTTGAAAAATGATTCCGTGATCGCTTTTCATAGCATACTATCTGCACTGAACTGTTTGAGACAGTTTCACAAGCGATTGTCTCTTCGTTGCAAAATATCCTTTAGAAAACATAAGAAATTATATAAATTGTATTTAAAATTAATTTATGAAACTATAATGCAATAGCTTTAACAATAAATTAGATTTTAAATTTAAGTTAACATTTGTCTCTTACGATGGTTTACAAAATAGTAAAAACTTATGGTGCACGTTTGTGTTATTTTACAAAATGGTGTGTGACTAAACATACAACTTTATCTGAAATAACGAATTATAATGTTTTTATTTTACATAAAAAATACTCGTATTAACTTAAAATTGTTTGCCCTTAATCCATTATATTTTAAATGTGAGTTATAACTTAAAACTATATTATTTACTAGTAAATCCCCGTGAAAAAGCACAGGCGAATTAATTAGATACACATCAGAAATACATCATTTAAACAAAAAACAGCACACTTTATCTAGGCCTACCTAACTATGCAGACGGGGATGTTTAACTCGGTAAATGTGTACAATTATAAGGATTATAAAACTGTAGGAATATTTGTTAAGATTTTGCGTTTATGTATATTATTATATATATTTAAAGAAAGATACAAATATATTTTAATTGCCTTTTATTTCATATTGATAGATCGAATGATTTAGAAGTTATTAATATTATAGGCTATATTATTGATTGCAGTTGTAAACATAAACCCAAAGTATAATCTACGCTAGGTTTAGTTTGCGTGTTACAGATGATGGGTGAAATCAGCTGTTATATTATAAAGTTATATTATTTCTTATTTAAATGTTACTCCACGTACGCTCGTACGTACACTCGCTTTTATAGGAGTTGATTGATATTTAGTGTAAAATATAATTTTTGCATTTACTTTGTACCATTTATCGTGATTACATAACACTGCTATACAATAATAATATTTCCTGCTGGATCAGCTACTTATTTCAAGGTACATTTCTACAAAGAAAATTACAGGGAAGAAACCGAAGTACTTTTTGAAAATTTCACCATAGTAAAAAAAGAATACATAGGCTAATATATATACATACAGGGTGGTTATAAAGTCACTTAGCCCCTCCCCTTTAAATTTTGTGTTTGTTAAAACAAACAAATATCCTTTGGGGAACGATACTAACTTAACCCAAAGTATCTTTTGAAGAAATCGGAAATTTTGAGTGTCCCCTAAAAATGGGGGATTTTGGGGGCAACTAAAAATGTTTAAATGGGAAGTCATGTGATACCTCATTTTAAAGGTATATTTAAAACTAGGAAAATTAAATAAAGAAAATAAAAATCGGACCACCCAAAACAAAATGGCGGCCCTAAATGTGTTGAAATAAATCGACATAAAGTTGTTAATATCTCGAAAAGGAAGAATTTTTAGAAAAATGTCAAGAGACAAAAAATTTTTATTTCAAAGTGCTTGACCTAAAAAATTGCTTCTAAATCGATTTCGTAAATTTTATTTTTTACAAAATTTTCTATGTAGGAGTATTTACGAAATCGATTTAGAAGCAATTTTTTATTAAGGTCCGATTTTTATTTTCTTTATGTCATTTTCCTAGTCTTAAATAGGCCTTTAAAATGAGGTATCACATGACTATATTTCCCATTAAATAGCTTTGGGTTAAGTTATTCCCCTTCTCCAAAGGATATTCGGGCGGGGGGGGGGGGGGGGGGGGTGTCTTTATAACCACCCTGTATAACTAGCTTTGTCCTGACTGACTGACGTAGAATAAACATAGAACAAAAATTACTTAAGATAAAAATTACAAAATTTAAACCGTAACGATTGTGAACATTAAGGGTGTCTCAGCTAATGTATAACAGAAAAAAGTTTCTGATCAAAAGCTTATTAATTCAGGTTTGTTAAGTCCATTTATACATTCATTAACATATCATCAAAAATGTCATTTTTTAAATCAGTTTGTTATTCTTCACAACCAACAGCTTTTTCAGGTTAGTTAACAAAATAAAAACAAACACTAACAAACTACGAGCAATGCTTATTGTATATACTATAATTCAATTTTTGCTTATTATAACTATTCAATTCAAACATCTAAATTAGATTTTAGTGTCATTCGTAAATGAGCAATGGAATCCAGTAAATTAGTCTATTGCCAGGATTTATATCGTTCATTATTTCCCAGTTTCCTTCAATTTTTGTTCTGACGTCTTTACTTTGTAGTTATGAAGATGGAAGTAGGGATGGCGCAAGTAAACCGAACAGAATTACTAGGCTGGAACCCACGCCACTATATTAGAAGTAGCAAACTAAACGAGCATCTTTAGAAAACAGTCAACGTTTGTCCAATATTAGTGCTTACTGTATACATTTGATTAATTTATTATTGGCCCTAAACGGTTTATACAGAAATGTAAAACATTATGTGTTTGAATTTAAATAAAAAATTTATGAACGGGTTTCTATTTCAAAACATAATAATGCCAGGCAAATCATAAACATTCCTGCCTTTAAATATGTTTACAAAGTATCTTGTAGTTTAATGACGTTATTATTTTGGTGGATTTGCAATAATTGCATTCGTGTACACCACCTTCACTTCCTTAAATAATGGTGTTCGAGTGTTTATTATTCACATTGCCAGTTAATTTGAATTAAATAATTTGTATGCTTTGTCACGGCGCTAAATATGACTGCATCTCTAAAGAGACGACTGGTAATAAAGTTGCCTGCACTTCCCAAAGCAACTAGTCATAATGTTCACTTAAAAAATATCGATTACTCACTCGACGTAAATAACACTTTGTTGCTTCAAAGCAACAGAAATAGTTTAATGTCCGGAAAATTGCACAATAATTTGTGTGAATGAACAACACTATCAAATATCATAAGCAAAGTCCCTATGTATAAATTCTTTTATAAAATTCCGAGTAAACATATTTCTCAGAGATCAGGACGTTGCCAGTAGCCTAGACACGAAATGAACACATCCAAACTATATTCACATAGGCTTCATACTATCCCACCATCTGTTTATTTAACACTACGGTAGTAATAGAATTAACAGACGAGCAGAGTCAGTCGACCGGACAAATGGCATCTGCTGCAGAAAGCAGTCATTAAATCTTAATAAAGCGACAGAAAAACTTCTGCGGGGATTGATCTAATGGAGTAGCTCATTCGCTCCGGTTTAATTGTACTACAGTAAAAATGGAAATTCAGTTTGTAATTAATCTTTGTAAAATGAAAAAAACACACCTGTATTGTTTTATCAGTCTATTAATCAAACTGTCTTTATGAATTGTTAAGTTTCAAAGATTTTTTAATTTTAACTTTTATTTTAACGTTGTTCGAAAAAAATAAAGTTGCACGTTTCCTTTAGTTTGGAAATTTTGGCGTTGTTTTATTAAGTATATCAATACAAGGTAAATCGATGCAAATCCAGATACATCTACTTTCTCTCAACTATACATCTTGATGGAAAAGATAAAAAAGTCAGTAAAAAATGCCAAATCGATTTAATTGAATATTTTATTAATGAATAACTAATGAGTTTGACTTGTGAAAAATTAACTAGATAAAATAAAACCTGAACACACAATCTCAAAATAAATAGGATTTTTTCTTGTATATTTATATATTATAGGCCTATATTACTAGCTGGCCCGATCCGGCTTTGCACGGATAGACAATTCAAAGTTATGAAAATGTATATTAACAAAAATTATATTATATCAATAAATGATTACGCTATGTATTTCTTATGGTAATTTTTAGTAACTTTAACCCTCCCCAAACCTCCCCTAAAATTTCTAATTTTTTGAAACCCTTTCCTAGCGAGCACATGACCCTAGAGGAAGCTACATACTAAATTTCATTCCAATCCGATCGGTGGTTTTTTTAGTAACTTTGGCCCCCCCAAACCTCCCCTAAAATTTCGATTTTTTTTCAAACCTTTCTTAGAGAGCACCTATGGCCCTAGAGGAAGCTACGTAAGAAATTTCATTCTAATCCGTTTAGTAGTTTTAGAGAAATCGTGATTTAGTAACTCTGACCCCCCAAACCCCCCTTAAGATTTTGTTTTTTTTAAACCTTTCTTAGTGTACACCTATGGCCCTAAAGGAAGCTACATACGCTGAACGAAAATTTCGTTCAAATCCGTTCAGTAGTTTTTGAGAAATCGTGATCAGTGAGTCAGTGGATTTGGCTTTTATATATATATAGATATACATTTTCTTTTATATTGTTATTGTTATTGTTAAGCTATTTGATTAACGATAGGCGGTGGTTAACGGTGGTTTATGTTGCGCCCCCTGTAGGGCACGCCCCTTCTAGTTACGGGGGGTAGGTGATACGGTGCGTTGTCACACTGTTAGTTTAGTTATAGTTTGGTTACTATAGCCCGTGCATCACTGAGGATGGCGACATTTTCGTTGAAACGCGTTTGAGGTTAGTAAACGTATTTATTGCGAGATTTTGTGTTCAGGTTTTATTTTATCTAGTTTTATTAATGATTTAATATGTAGATATAATTTATTTTAACATTTTTTAATAGTTGGTTTGCAAATTTTACTTTATATTTTCCGAATATAGAAATAATATAAACCTATAAGACGACTGAGTTTACGGTATGACAAATAATATTTATACATATTATTACCTCCAATATTTTTATATTCGCTCCAGTACAATTAAAATCTTTAAATCATAGTATAATAGTATTACTCTATGCAATTAAAGATTTGAAAGAAATTATTTTAGTATTAGACTTAATTACAAAAATCCGTGCTTAAGAATGCTAAAGATTCAAATAGGTGATGATAACCGCTCAGTTATTAATAAAGATGCAAAGAAAAACCGTGCAGTAGCTATTACTTTCAGTATGTCGAACCGACGCCGACGCCGAGTTTTTTTTTTTCTTGTATGAAAACAGCAGTATTAAACAGTCAAGTACACAAATAATTTATCACAAAATCCATTTTTTTACACCTGTTCTCATAAGCACTCAGTTTTCCTTTACACAAACTGTGTAGATATCTACAAGGTTGATAAGAACAAGTTATATCCACGAAAATTCCTGCGAAAACAAAATACACTGCAAAATGGTTTAGGCCTCATAAACGAATTGACCTTTTGCCGCATGATTTTGAATGTCTTTAAGAATTGCTAAACATAATTTACATTCTCCCACAAACTATTTACTGTGTACCATTGGCTAAGTGATATCTATTTAACGCAAGCGTAACGTTACATAGAAATAATTAAATATCGCGAAAGCAGAGTTTTGTCGAGGCTTCTCTCGTCTCAACTGAACCAAATTTGATAAAAAAAATCATGACTAGGAATTTGCTAAAACTATTTTGTGAGTGATAAAATCTCTAAACAAGAATTTCGCCTTTTCGTAGCCGACTTGTCTTCAGGCTAAACCATTAACTAAAATGCTAAAATTAATCCTCCCTAATTCTCTCAAGATGTATGAATTCAAAGCCTCTTACTTACGACGGATAAGGTATACCCCATCAAAATTCCAAATGCAAATTAACTTCGAACGTCATCATTAAAACAGAGTATCATAAAGATATAACTTTTATCTCTCTAATTAAGAAAGCGTTGAATGAAGAGAATTTTGATGGGTTAGTTGAGGTATTCCGTCGGATTCAATTAAATTAAGAAACTCCTATAATAGTTATTGAGTCAAACTGATGATACAGTATTAATGTCCAATATGTCGGATTACATTTATAATCCTAATATTAGCTAAATGATGTATCGTTTTAACTCTAAAAATGGAATGTTTACTGCCGTATTTTCTGACCGAAATAAGCTATATTTATCTTTACCATTTACACGAATCATTTTTCTACTATTCGATGTGATTAAATAATTCATTATAATAATATATTTATTCAAAACAAACTTGTTCTATACATTTTTAACTATGTTTAATTTATTATTTTAATTATATAATTTAATTTAATTGATGTTGGAAGTATTTAACCGTTGGCAATTTATAAAGCGTATTAATATAATTTGTTTGCATAATTATGGATATTTAAGGGTCTGTTGATTCAGTAATTAGTGCTAAGCAAATAGATACCAAACACGGCATGTATGCGACTATCCATTAAAATAACTTTAAAATTGTCGGTTTAATAAGTGGAGCTATAAATATAATGTTATATATATTTTTGAACGAGTTCTTTGAGAGGATATTTTATATT
>JAGFPH010006363.1:70091-80467 GCA_018207615.1 Philaenus spumarius
TGTTATATATATTTTTGAACGAGTTCTTTGAGAGGATATTTTATATTATTAACAATGCACTTTTATTTTCCTGAAGTGTAATGTTATTGCATTTGTACATTTTGCCATTGTAATATTTGTAATAGTGCAAAACTTATTCAAGTTACTGAAAGAGGTAAACACACTTGGTATGACACTTTTGTTATAGGCGTATAACTGTGTTTTTTATTTATTATGTAATCGTTGTGTAATTATGTGTCACTGTTTGTGTAAATGACGAATGGAAACCTGATAATAAACTTGAAAATGGCTGAATAGCCGAAACGGCCTTAGCGGCGATAACGGAATATTGAAGACGGTAAGTCCTAAATCTAATAATTAGTTACTTTGTAAGTTTAGAAACAAAAGTTTATAATAACCATTTTATGTTTAAATGTACACAATTCTATTTAGGCTTACTTTAGATTGTATTAAATTGTGTTTCACAATTGTTTAAAAGCACTTTTATTTCCCATTGTTATTAGCATCTCGAATAAAAATAAAATTGCAACAAATATTTATAATAGCAACCAAAGTTTGCTCGAGAAACTTTGTTAATATTTATTTGAATGGTTTGTTGTATACATGCCGTGTTTGGTATCTATTTGTTCATAAATAATTACTGGATCATAATAAATCAGTATCACACTAATATACGTTTTCTTTAAAATGCAATATAAAAAATACTAGGGAATTGAGAACAGCTAACAATAGGTAACGCGTCAACTAATGAGAGTCTGTAGCCCGTGAGTTTGCATGCGTGTGCGAGGTTAGTGGCTGGTAGGAACCTTTTCCAACCGCCTTCCCTATTTGCACAAACTATAGACTAGCATTTAGCGCCGTTCCTACTATTAAGTAACACACTCTTCATCCATTGTAGCATTAATACTTAATCAATCATAGCTATTAGTATATTTCATTACTACAGCACCTACAGTGGATATTTATAGAGCGAGATCGTGGTTTAATGCGGGAGGCAACGCTAAGCATATAAAAAAACGACCAAGCACCAAAAAGCACTTAAGGTACAAGTGATAAAAGATACTTTTTACCATACTGCACTAGAATCACAAGAACACTTAATTAAACTACATTCTACATTTTGCTACAGATTTACAATAAATTTAGCCGATACTCAACAGTGCTGCTACCCAGATGAGAACCTTTTGAGTTGTTGTAACTTTAAAGTAACTCAAACAATGCATCAAATTAATATTGGCCTAGGTGTAGGTTTGTTTGTTTTTCTTTTAAAAGGAGTTTGTATGTGAAAATATCGCTATCTACAAAATACATTTTTGTTTTAAATTATCAAAGAAAATAAACGCACTAACAACTTTGTTTTTTTTTTAATACAGTAGCCAAACTTATTTTTGATTGTAGTTAGTTTTGAAAGACGACATAGGCCTAGTTCAAAGTTATATCTTCAAAACGTTAAGTTATAGTTATTATAACAAACCACACAGAAATATTTTGAGTTTATTAACAAAGATTACAAAAGACAAAATTATGTTTGATAGCAAGCAGTGTTGGTCCGGTACTTCAAGCATAAACTTGGCAACTTCATCTGCTGTTAAAACATTGGTATTTAAAAAAAATGTAGTCGACGTTTTAAAAACACATAACATTTTATTTTTATTTTGATACATTAATGTTTTCTTTAACATTGATACAACTTTTTATCATGGAAAACTTTGTCCATAAAGTGAAGGCTTTGCATGGTTTGCCTTCTCAGATAAGTAAACTAACCCAACATTATTACTTTTGTATATGTTTACATTATTCTTTCTTTTAAAAGCACAATAGCTTTATACCCGTCCTCTTAAAAAATTTTAGACTTTGAGGAAGTAAATTTGTAGTAATTGTTTGTGTTTCTTCAAGCACTTGAAACATGATATCGTTGTCTAACTAAAACATCGTAAGTTTTATTTTTAACAATTAATAAATTACATTATTAATTGGTCTACAGATTTTTAATGAGATTTAACATTTGTTACTGTCAGTTGGAAAACGTCAGAACATTTTGAGTTGTTGTAACATTAAAGTACTGCAATGCATTATTTTCGTGCAATATACTTTTTGGTCCTACTGCAATGGTCCTTTAGGTCCTTTGGTCGTTTAGGTCGTACTACCATAAAAAAGTTAGCTGAATATTGAATCAGCTGATTTTCGAGCAAATATTGAATGACTACAATAAAGAGTCACTTGCATCAGTTTATAATGCAGTATGATAACAAACAAATTATTACGGTTGTTAAGAGTGTTTTAAACTAATCAATACATAAGTGCAAAACAAATACTTTCTCGACAATAGTAAATAAAATTTAATCAAGTATATAAAGGGGTTGATTATAAGTTGATTATCAGTTATAATCTGTCAGTTGTAGCTCATATATCACTGAGGATGACGACTTTGTCGTTGAAACGCGTTTGGTAATTAAACGTATATGAGTGAGAATAATGTTATTTTTATTTTTTTTAATATATATAAAGGGGAATGAAAATAAATATTGTCCTTATCAGTTTCTACGTAAGAAAGAGTATAGTAAAAATAGTTTCAGATTTCTTCAGTTTTGAGATGAAATACAGAATGTTAAAACCGTAGGAGCTGTGTTTGGCACACTGACGTATTAATACACTATAAATAACAACAAAAGTGAGAAAGTAATTTATGTCCATGACAAATCATGTTTACTTACAATGATTTTATAACGTACAAAACATTTGGTCAGTAATGTTTGGACCTCTACATATTTAAAGTTCACTTTCCCCCAGTTAGTAAAGAGACCATGTAATTTGCTATTTAAACAATAGACCTAAAGTGTCAAATATTTATGAAAATGCAAATTGTGTTGTCTGAGCTAAGGTGTTGAGATTATTTAATTAGCCGTCGGAGAATGTCAACACGATTGAGTGGTTGAGGAGACAATGGCAGCTGTGTGCACACTCTCTAAAGCCGTCAACATTCTATTGTATAAACACATGAAGTCTTGTTGCCTGTTTAAACTTGAGTGTGTGTTTAGCTTAGAGCAAGATTGATTTAAGAAAAAAAGAAAGTGAATACTTTAATATTTAGTTATTTATGAGTGTGCGAGTTTCAAAAAAAAGTACAGACATGAGCAGTGGTAAATACTTGCGTGGTTTAACTACCAGAAAATATTCGAATTATTTACATTATAATATTAACTATTTCATTGTGGTTAGTCAGAGTTAAAAACAAGACCTAGTCTAGTTTTAAAATTCACCAGTTTGCATTTGAAGCAGTTTTTAATTTCTTGAGTACGTTCGGAATTCATAAACTCAATGTACGTTCGGAATTTTTAAAATATGTGATTCATTTTAAATACTGAATTGAGTTAGGACTTTTATTTTTGTATAATCTGTACGTCCACAAAATACTATTTTAGTAAAGGTTATAAATAAATATTCACTTCCTACCAAGTTGGTGATGTTTGAAACCAACTATATTTTTAAATCACTTAGAATTTTTATTTTGACTCAACATTGGCCTTTTTAATCTCTTAACCCTTTATAGGTTAAGTTTACTACTTTAATTGGCTAGTAGTTTTTAAACTACTATGTATAGCTTCTAACTGGTTTAAAGCATAATAAAACAAAAAATTAAAAACATTTAAAGATGAATTAATGAATATAATTATTATTTCTTATTATTATTTATTTATAAATAAAATAAAATAAAAATAATTATTTATTTATTGCTTTAAAAAAAATATATATAGGAAATAATCCTAAAATACAAACAAATAAACAAACTATACCATTAGGTTATGAACGTGCTTGGGGATATAAACTAATTATCACAAAATCTATTTGTATTATCTTAAAATACCAAGCCCAACAAATCAAACAATGTATTTACATAAGATCAAAAATTATAAAATCCAAAACGAGCTTCCTATCAAAATTACATTGAAAAATACCCAAAACATTTCTTTTAAGTTACTAAATTAGATTTCCTTAAAACCAACCTAACTCATAACATTTATATGTAAACTAAATATACTGGATAATTACTTTATCTATCACTCCAACATACAATCTCTCTTTTTATCAATAATTACAATATACTGAATTACCATATCAAGTAACAGAACTTGTATTTTGAAAAAAAAAATACTTCGATACCAACATAACGATTAACCACCCAAACGCACAATAAACACTTCCCCTACAGATAAATAAATTTTTTTTTTTATTGTATGTTGTGGTGAGTTTTAAGTAGAGAAATCATTTTAAGATTTATTTACTCTTTGGTAAACTTGGTTTTTTGTTTCAGTTCATTTGTTTCGAAACAGTTAATATTCAAATGTGTATTACAATTTTCCATAAAAATATATATTAGTATATTTTGGTATGCACCGTTATTAGTCTGGGTTCTAATATAAATTTCGTGACATTTAAATTGTTTGATAAGTTTCTTCTTACTAGTCGGGGTGTAAAAGACCGAATTTTTATTAAAAACTATTATTAGAAGAATGGCATTGCTGAAACTAATGAAATTGCATTTTTTCAGTAAATCCTGTTAATAATTATAAAAAGCCTATAACGAATTTAATAAAATATTACGGTATTACAGTACTGCGTCAGCTTCAATATTTTTTTTCATACACTATTTTAAGATGCTAAATCAGCCATAACACTTACAGAAAATTATAACCAATTGTTTAAATATTGCAAATGTTTGGAATAAAAACATAACAAAACTACTCTGCTCTTGAGAGTGTTAAAACGCTTCGATAAAGTTTAAAAGTATAATAAACAAACTCTAAATTTTCAGTCTTATTTCAACTTTAAAATCACTTAAGCCTAATAAATACGATGTACTCCATTATGTCAAGAAACAAAAACAGCTGTAATAAACGACCAACAAAAGGAAATAAAATATGGAATTAGTTTCATAATAAACAATTCTAAAGTGTTTCACACGTTATCAATAATTATAATTGTTTAAATTCAAATTCTGTCTTTAGTTTTTCATAACCTGTATTTATTTTACCCACATGAGAAAATATTTGGGAAACATTTATGTACATTTAATATTTGAGATCAAAATGTAAACTTAATTTCCTACATCAAAAGGCGTTTTACAAATACGATGCACCATTAAACTAGTAACTGACCACGCTCAGCTTTGTAATATAAGATGTTTGCTAAATATATTTCGTTTCACGCATTCCAAACGGATGAGAAACGAATAGATTTAAAATCCAGTGGTAAATCTCAAATGTCAAAACAAGTCTTAAAATAAAACAATTTGGAATTAATAAAACCTGTAGACAAAAAATTGAATTGAAATGAGATACGATGACTAACGCGAGGCGTGAGCCGATGATGTAATGACCCTTGGTGTGCCGCGCAATTAGCCGGATCTAGCCTTGGGAGGTTCAATAACCGAATTTATGTTTAAAGTCGGACGAACGTCCGTTCTGGATTGGCGACTTGTTACGATGAATTATCATAGGATTTAATTCAAAATGGCAATTAATAATATTAAGTGTTTCCGCGATATATTTTACATACCAGGTGTCTTAAACCCCCCCCCCGCCCCCCTTTTAACTGTTGTGTTTGTTAAAACAAACAAATAGCCTTTGGGGAACGATACTAACTTAGCCCAAAGTATCTTTTGAAGCAATCGGAAATTTTGAGTGTCCCCTAAAAATAAGGGATTTTGGGGGCAACTCAAAATTTTTAAATGGTAAGTATCGTTATGTGATACCTTATTTTAAAGGTCTATTTAAGACTAGGAAAATTACATAAAAAAAATTAAAATAGGACCACCCAAAACAAAATGGCGGCCCCAAACGTGTTAAAATAAATCGACATAAAGTTGCTAATTTCTCGAAAAGGGAGATTTTTTAGAAAAAATTTCAAATGCCAAAAATTGTTTATTTCAAGTGCTTGGCCTAAAATATTGCTTACAAATCGATTTAGTAAATTTTAAGTCGACGCCTACATCTTAGAAAATTTTGTAAAAATAAAATTTACGAAATCGATTTGAAAGCAATTTCTTAGGTCAAGTACTTTGAAATAAAAATTTTTTTCTCTTGAAATTTTTTCTAAAAATTTTTCCTTTTCGAGATATTTTAAATTTTATGTCGATTTATTTCAACACGTTTAGGGCCGTCATTTTGTTTTGGGTTTTCCGATTTTAATTTTCTTTACGTCATTTTCCTAGTCTTAAATAGACCTTTAAAATGAGGTTACACATGACCATACTTCCCATTTACAAATTTTGAGTTGCCCCCAAAATCCCCATTTTTAGGGGACACTAAAAATTTCCGATTGCTTCAAAAGATACTTTGGGCTAAGTTAGTATCGTTCCCCAAAAGGATTTTTGTTTGTTTTAACAAACACAAAAGTTAAAGGGGGGCGGGGGACTTTTAAGACAACTGGTATATTTCCCATGGCTGTTATTTTTCATTACTTAATTTCAATAAATTTAATCTTAAGGACGTATTTAAGTGCTGTAAACGTTTAGGTAATCAAAACATTAAATGAACCCGATTAAATTAAGTTTCCATTTAGTTTTAACAAAGATAAAATGTTATTTACCCTGTATGATATCAAAATATGGATTTAAATTGTCCAACGTTGAAGGGACCTTGCAGCTTACTGGAAGAGTCAAATGTACGGAAACCCATCATTAACATTATATTATTACGGATTAAAAATGAGAACTTTCAGAATAATTTGTGGATAAATAATAATTTTTTTCAAGAAGAAATTTAGTAATGTAATTTCAAAAACTTGAGATGGTGTTTCTGCATGGTTTCTTTGTGATCGGCAGTATTTAGAAATATTTCTTTCGTCCTAATTATCTATTGTATTTTGTCAACTAGTCATATACTAGTAGTGTGTTGTGTGTTATGCACTTTTGTGATTGGGAATGTTCCAATTGTTTAATGTATGAGTAGTACTTATATACTTTAGTTTTCCAGGCAAAAATGTTCAGGGTTTCCGCAAAAAAAAAAAAATAATAATGTGTGCTTAAGACCACACTGGAGAAGTGTATACTTCTTTGGTGATATCTAAAAAAGCTAATATTTGTATATAATATTGCATCAGAAATACATAAAATTTAAATTAAACACACAAATAATTCTAGTAGGACTACATAGAAGAACCAACACATGTTTCTTGAATTTATTTACATTCATTACCATAACAATCAATAAAATAAAATAACAGATTAAGCCTATTACATAGCTCTATCTGTTAGACTTATAGTATAACCAACTCTAATATACTAAATTAACAATGCGTTCGTGGCCTAACCAGCTAAGGTGCTATTCTATGGTGATGGACTCTGCTGGTTCGAATCTCGGCAAGAGCATAACTTTTTCAAACAGATGGAATAGAGCGTTGCACAATAGAGTGTTTCGCATTAGAGCGTTTCACAAAATGTATGGTGAATCGCGTGACCGTAAAATCCGATTCACCCCCAGCAACAAGTAAACTATATACTCTACTATATAAACATGTATACAATTTTTTTACATGGTGCGTTTACACTTCAAAAACCAACCACTACATGGGGTGACCGCTTTCCAGGGATGTAATTAAAATATTTAAAATTTTAAAGGAGTCATTAAGACAAGGTATTAGAGTAAACTTGAGAAATGGTAGGTTTACAAGCACCAATAAAGTTTTTTGTTCCTAAATCGTATTATTAACAACACCAACACTACAATTGCCTTAATCCATCAATCTTATTCGTGTTTTTTAAAATAAATGTTACATTTATATAAGGATGGTCATATTGTTGTAATATTAATAACTTACCTAACATAACATAAACATCCCCCTTTTTAGAACGTTATAGGTACTTCCTCAAAATTAAACACTTATTAATTATTATAACTAAAAACTACACACACGTACAATTTTATACCTTCAAACATCATTTTTCGATCCATTTATACGATCCTAGCCAGTACAATTAATTTAAATGTATAGTGTACTCATTTATATAATAATAGGCCATAATGTGGCATCAAGAACATCCCACAGGGTATAGAAAGCATTAAACTTCAGTAACCGCTTAAATTTGTTTTTAAAATCATTTACTTCTATGGTTTCTTTAAAGTCTTTAGGGAGTTTGCTCATGAAATGGACTCCAGTCTCAGACGGTAGCTTGTCGAAAGCTTATAATCTGTGATGTTTGCCACGGAAGTAATTTTTACCAAGCGTATTGTATGTATGCCATCAGTGTTTCGAGTCACAGAACTCTTATACTTGTAATGTAAAATTACTTCAAAAATGTGCATACAGAGAAATTATTTAAATAGCTAGCTTTTTAAATGTGTCCATATAATAATCACGATGGCACAAACGAGCCATCATTATTACTGTTTAGTTTTGTATTCTGAAGACCCTTTATGTCATGTGCTTTGACGCATTATCCCACAAAGCAGTTCCATAATTAAGGTGAGAAGAGAATAGACCAAAGTATGATCACTTTAGAATGGTTTGTACATAACTTTTCCAGTGACATGAGTAGAAAACCCAATTGTATGCTTTATACTTTTAATGTCAAAGAGTCGTTGATTGATGATTTATCTTTTTTAAATACTTTTATTAATTTATATTTAAATTTGAAATGACATTCAGATTGAAATTCTAAATTTTTAGTAACATCAAACTCTCTACTTTGGGATAAGAAGCCACAAACTATCATATATTACACTTTAGCACGTAACGTCATTAATAGCACTAAAGGGTTCCGTTCTTCAAGTTCTTACAAAAGTAGGTTAACGGACAGATTTCATTATTAGCCTACACTGAAAAATTTCCATTGCAATCAAAATGCTTTTTTAAAATTGTTTACAATTTTAAAATGTATGTTTAAGATACATTAGTAATTTTTTTAGAACTTTTCGGAATTATTTTCGAGACTGAGTACAAAAAATGCAAAATTCAAAAAGCATGTTCAATGCATTTCAAAGTACCATTCAACTAAAACAACTTAGTTTTCACTTACGTATCACACTGCCAATGTATCCAGTTTCCATGACATTATTTTTAAAATTCTCTTCAACGCATTAGGAGTTACTAAAAGCACCATCATGTAAAATCGCTTTACAAAATATAGTAAAAATGAAAGGCATGTAGTTATGTAACATGGTGGAACAGATCAGACAAAACTACAACGTTAAACGACTTTATTTGATAAAACCCAACTTAAAGTTCCATGTCTGAAAAAAGAAACTTAAGGTAGGGCGCACACCGGAGCCGACAAACAGTCTCCGACGAGACAGTTCGTCGGGACTCGACTAGGTTGCCGTAAAAAGCGTTGTGGTAGGGGGGACCGTCGCACACCAAGACCGCTTCAGACAGTATGTTTTCGACTCGACAACGAAGTCGACCTTACTACCTCGTCTCATCTTCGACAACTTTGCCACGGTAGGTGTTTTAAACTTATATTTTAGTAATATTAACCAACTTTTTTAACTCATTTTAATTTTTTTAAATGTATGTAATTGTTTGCAATGTTATCTGTGGTGAAGGCACGAGGAATACCTGTATTATTATTAATTAAGCAAATTTATTTTCAAAGATGTCTTGCGACCCGGAAAAATTAATTTCTGCTGTGGAAAAGAGGCCGGTCATTTATAACTACAAGTTATCGGACCATAAAAATCGAGGAGCAGTGGACAAGGCATGGGAAGAAGTGGCCACTGAAATGGATTGCTCAGGTGTGTACAAAAAAATCTATTACCTACATTCATTTAATTATTTTTTTTTTCTATTTCTCTTCGCATATATTTTGATTACTTGAATTCGAAAATAGAAAAAATAGTAACTTTTTGATCGTTATTCACAGTTTATGCTTTTTCAAAAGAGGTATATTATTTCAAAATACCCTTCAAACCATGTTTCTTTTCATTTTATCCGCTTTTTTACCTGGCTTTAAACCCTAGTCACCAATCGCGAATAATTAGGTACGTAGTGAATTAAAAAGAAATAAAAACATTTTAACTAACAATTTTATTAAACATTTAAATAATTGTATTATTTTGTACGAACTAGAATAATTAGGAATGTAGTGAACTAAAAAGAAAAATTTCAATTAACAATTTAATAAATGTTATGCATATCTGTCTTGCCATGGCACAGACCCTTTTTCAGAGTTAAAATATTGCAAATACCGCTGCCGAATAACATGTCCAGTCGAAGAAGATGAAGTAGGATCTGCTACCTCCGACAAACTGGGCTCCAGTATATCTCCGAATTCGAGAACGCAATGAATGTCAGAGATGTTTCCTTCTTTTTCTCGAAGCATGTTGTGTAAAACACATGCTGCTGACGTTAATATAACTACTTTATCGGGTGGTAACAAA
>JAGFPH010006364.1:24971-38294 GCA_018207615.1 Philaenus spumarius
TTCTTTTGGCTTGTTAATAATTTTGTGGTATATTTTGAATTGTTACAATTATCCCCTTGGTGACTTTCCTTGAAAATATTTGTATAAATGTTTTCATGGAACTAAAACTAACAATGAAAAATATATTTAAGTAGTTTGTCTTCCGCTGTTACTGTAGGCATATGATTGGAAATTGCTCTTCTGTTGGAAGTAGGTCATTGACCTCAATTTGATAACAGCTGGTCTTACGTCATTAACTTGTACTCTATTCGATGAATTTGTAAATGGTCTATAAGTTAGTAATGCTTGAGTTAACTCTAATTTTTGTTGTGGTCCTGGATTAAGATTTTCTTTTAAAGTGCTGTTTATAGTGGGTTCATCTAAAATATTGATAAGATTATTTGCGCCGCGTTGTTGATTATCCTCGTTTACATAGTTGTATTCTTCATTTTTATTCATTGTATCATAATTAGGTGTGTTTTCTTTAATAATATAACATAGAATTCCTTCTTGCTTTGCCTCCTCAAACTTTATAACGATTCGCTTATCATTTATTCTCATATTTATATATTTCGTATAAAAGTTTATTTCCGTCTCTGTATTTACTATCCAGTCCATTCCTAATATTATGTTTCTAATTAAATTCGGCACAATTAACATATTAACATATAATTCTTCTCCTTCTATCTTCATTCTTATCATAATTATTCTAGATACTCTGCGGGTCTTTGTTCCTACAGCCGTGTGGATTTGTATATTTGTTGTAGGCAGCTCTTCATATTTTCCGATTTTATCTTTATTATCTATGAACCATTGTTGAGACAGACAGGTTATGTTTGATCCTGTGTCAATTAAAGCTAAGGTTTTTGTCGATCCGATTTGGATGGTGATTTCAGGACATTTAATTTGATTGATATTTGTATTTAAACTTTTTTCAGTTTGATTTTCTTCGAGTAAAAACTCTCGATCACAATACATTGTGCTAATGAAATTTATTTTATTAGAGGGGTTGTTTTGATTAATTTTAGTTTCTTGGATTGGCCTAATATTTCCGAGATGTTTTTGTTGCACAGGGATAATGTCGTTTTGTTTTTTCTGGGGTATGAGGGAATGAATTATATCTTTTTGTAGGCCTGGGACATTTACTGTGCTTTCTAGTTTTTTGACGTATTTGTCGTTGAGGAGCATGTAATAAGTGGGGTTGGGGGTTTAACTTGTTCGGCTATTGCATGGCAGACATTTGCTTGTTCGGGGGTCGGATAATTTTGATATCGAGGTGTGTTGTGGGGTTGGAATTGGGGTCTTGAAGGATTGGGGTAATTGTTGCGGTAGGGTTGGACAGTGGTAGGGTTAAAATTTCGGTTTCGGGGCGATTGAGGGGGTGAAAAACGTGCTGGTGGATTTTGATAGTTTTTATTTGGGGGTTGGAATCGATATTTTGAGGGTTGGAAATTATTTGGTCTGTTATAGGGTTGAAAATTCGGTGGAGGGGTAAATTGGAAAGTTGTTCGGGGACTGAAGTGTGTTTCGCGTGGTTGAGAGGGATTTTTTCGCATCAGGGGTGATATAGGGCGTTGTTCTCGATGGGATCTATTCTGGCTATCTTTGACGTCTTCCCTTTGGAGTAAAGAAATGAAATCCATTATTCCATTAATACATTGGACTCTCCTTGCGTCTTGGATTATGTCTTCGAAGTGTTCTGCTAGGCAGGTAACAATTTCATCCTCAGATAGGGGTGGATTCATAGCCTTTAGCGTGATAACTCGCTCCGTGAAGTATTCGGCACGGGTCAGTGTTCCATATGGTCTAAATTTCTCTTTCTCCATTTTATATTTAATGCCTCTCTGAATCTCTCGGCTCCAATATTTGTTCTCAAAATATTCCTGGAAATCTTCCCAACAGTTGATGTTATTTTTAATTAAGCTAAACCATCTAGATGCATGTCCCTCTAAACACATGTCTAGATTGTCGGTTAAGTGGATATTCGAATCGCTGCCCTGGTTAAATGCCATCCTTCTCTCATGAAACTTTTTTATTTTGTTCAATATCTCTGTGGGGTTATGTTCTCTCCCATAAAATTTAGGTATATTATTATCAGCAGCCCCATCAAATTGTCTTCCGCAAACTACATGGATGTTTTTTGAGGATAGGGTTTGGTCTTCCTTTACAAAATTTTCTAACTTTTCAACACGATCATTATTGGTTGAAACGAGTTGTCCGATCCGGTCAATTTGTTGGTTTTGCTCTAATTCAATTTTTTGTATTCGAACTCTTTCTTCCTGCAAGGTATTAGTAATTTCGCGGTAGTTTTTCTCAACCAATTGTTTGCATTCTTCTTTAGTTTGTTCTTGTGTTTCCGAAACATGTAATTTTAAATGTTCTGTATGTTGATCAATTTGTAATTTGAATTCGGCCTTGGTTTGTTGTTGTGCGTAAGTAAACTCTTCTTTGAGATTAGCATATTGCGTTCGCATTTCTGTAACTACTTGTGAAATTTGTTTTTCGGATTGTTGTTTGAATTCTAAATTTTGCTGTTTGAGTTGTTGATTGGCGTCTAAAATTTGTTTAAATTGTTCGGTGGATTTGTTATTAATGTCTAAAATTTGTTGTTTAAGTTCTTGATTTGTACTAGATATTTTTTGGTCAATTTGTTGGAATTGTTGATTTGTACCAGATATTTGTTGGTTTAGGTATTGGAATTGCTGGCTAATATTAAAAAACATATCTTCAATCGTTAAGGGTGGGGTTGAAGTTCTAGAGGGGGTTGCGTTGTCGGTTGGATTTATTTTATCTGGCTCAAGACTTGCTCTAACATTTACATTATCCGGCTCTGATTCGCCTATAAGATCGGTAAACATTTCTTCCCTTAAACTCCGTTCTCCTAAAGACACGTCTTCCATCCGGCGGTTGCTTATATCGGGAATCCGCGACCCTTCCATCGTTTCGCCTAATGAATCCGCGATCACGTCTTCATTTCGGCGGGACGAGTGAAAATTAGGCAAGCCTTCTGACTCTTGAGCCCTTTGAGTTAGGCTGATGTTAGTCCTAAGGTTATATGTAGGCTGGTTTTCCATATTAATTTAAATCACAAATTAAACAATATATATACAACAACTATTACTATACAATTCTATATCTATTTAAAATAAGGAGTTATTTATGGTAAGATTGGGAAAAGCCTTCACGTTGCGGCGCCAAATTAAAATATATCAACTAGATTTTCTCTGTGAGAAAAGCCACACGTTGCGGCGTCAAATTACAATAACTCTACTTTTGTGAGAGAAGTGCCCCACGTTGTGGAAGCCAAATTACAATATCTCTACCTTTTCTTATGGAAAATGCCACACGTTGTGGTGCCAAATTTATTACAATATCTCAAATTATTTAAATTATTAAATTGGATAGCCCACGTTGTGGAACTAAGTTATAATACTATTAGATTACCAATGCAATTCAAAACACAAAATAGGTTTACAATTTTAATACTTCTTTAATTGAAAGAAAGAAAAATTAATATATATATGTACAATTATTCACAAAACAAGTTAATTCAAATCAAATGTTCGTTATAGTCTTTATAACACTCTTAGTATCTCGGGGGGTCAGTGCCGACTTTTCCCAATATTATTTTATTGAAAACAAAAGTAATGATTAAAAAAACAGTTATTCTAGATAAAGATAAAATTTGAAAAGGGGAAAAGAAAATAGTACAATGTGTTATAATGTATGTGTATGTAGGTGTATCAAAAGGGGAATTATATCGAAGTTAAATTTATACTGATGGTCCAAACAAATTCTTCTTATAAAAGTATTTTACAAAGTCTTTTCAAAATATGTAATATTAAAGTTTTCACTGATGGATGGTTTGAAATATAGATATAGTTAATTCAGGTAAGTACTTATAGGCCTATGGATAAATCTCACCCAATTTATAACTTCTTCTTCTGGTTATGGGACTTTAAAGGATTATTTCTTATTATTACACTTCACTTGAGTTAAGGTAAGTTATTTATTTAAACGTAGACAAAGTTTAAACACTAATAATCTTCAATTTATTGGAGAGCGTTGGTCATAGGTCTTGCTTCTTAGGCGTCTCTTCAACAATTAAAATCCTGGGATCAAAAGTGGCTTGCTTTGGGCCTTCAGGAAATGGGTACATAAGGCCTGGTGAATTTCGTATCTTCTGGGGTTTGGATTATTGTACAGAAAAGTGTAATTTAAAATGTAGTGTATTTATTTGGTGTTGTTTTGATTAAATTTTGAAATAATTTTGTTTTACAACTAATATTGAATAATAAAATTAAAAAGAAATTGATTAAATAAGAAAATTGCATAAAAATACCAAAAATAGCTCCTTGTACAAATTATTTTCTAACATCTACTATTTACAATTAAAACTATACATTTGGCTTTTAAACTGGTGTTTTCCGCGTTGCAATCGGTCACATGACTGTGGGCGGGGCTTAATAAACATGTCGTCTTCCTCTATCTACTTTAGCCGTTGTTTCGTCGACTTTCAATGGATTGTTATGGCTTAACGGTATTTCCTATAAAATTTTGCCAAAGACATTTTTGATGAAGAATCTTTCATTCTGTCTAATGGTGTTCTTCTTTTTTTGATTTGAATTTTGGTTCTCTTAGGATCGATGATTGTATTTCTGATATGGCCTAGATTTTAGTATGCCGGTCTGATTTCGAGTGGATTAAAAAAGTGAGTTTCGGTCGAACGCTTGTTGATGGAGTTAATCTTATAATTTGGATGGATTGGTTGATTAATTTAGATGAATTTTGATATAGGAACGATAGGGATACGAGGTCTGGAAATATTATTAATTACGTAAAACGTTATCGAAAGTCGGGTGTTTTAGAATCTTGTTAATTTGTTGCTTGCGATTCCGTCCGCTAGATGTCGTCGATCGGATTGTTTCTGAATGATTTTTACTATCAATCTTCTGTCTCTCTCGCACTCATGCGTGTTTAGTTGGAATACATTAATGTATGATTCTTTTGGCTTGTTAATAATTTTGTGGTATATTTTGAATTGTTACAGGAATTAAATTAAATAAATAAAAGAAAATTCTACAAACTAGAAGGACCCTTTAAAGCACCAGAGAAGCGGAGTTGTCAAAAAGAAAAGAGTAAATCTCTTGACTTCGATTTCAAAAGTACAAGGTAGAGAGAAGAAAAATTAAATTCAGTTGCGTATTGGTAGTCACCCGAGAACCACGTATAGATCTGCAGAAGCAGCAAGTAGGTCGGCGAATATCACCAACTCCGGTACAGTAAGCGGGCCGTAATAAATCGCTATAATTTAAAGAAGAGGAGTAATCTTAAGAAATTGAAGAAAGAGTTGCGTATTGGTAGTCATCCGAGAACCACGTATAGATCTGCAGAAGCAGCAAGTCGGTCGGCGGTTATCACCAACTCCGGTACAGTAAGCGGGCCGTAATAAATCGCCATAATTTAAAGAAGAAGGATCCTAAGGGATTGAAGAAAGAAAGCATTCTACATCAAAGAAGAGGAGAGATCCTGAGAGGAAGGAAGAAGAAGATCAAGGACTTCATTCCAAGGCCTAAACCACCGAGGAGGAAAGCTGCGATAAATCATCCTTATTTGTGAGTAACAAATAACCAAGCTATATAAATTTTAAATAATATAAAAGTAATCCAATAATAAAATTTAAAAATAAAGAATATTAAAATTAACAGTAAATTCAGGGGAAAGTGTAAAAGTAAAATCATTCAGGAATATTCCCTATTCTCACAATGGTATAAAAGTGTTTCAATATAAGTGTAAAAAATATCATATGTGTAAATATCTATACTATACTTGTTTGAAATTTTAATGACTTGAGAAAGATAATTAATTTGTTTTTGTTTTTGAAATTAAAAAAGTTTAGTTTTCAAGTTTTCATTTCTTTTTATTTATAAATTAAATACCCTATACCATAAGTTAATCAGTGCTCTAAAATAAGATAGTGAATAAGGTTTATTATTTCTTGTGTGTGACCAAATAACTTCAAACGACACGACCCAGAGAGGGAGTCTGACTAGAGCTAGTATTTTTTATCTAAAGTGTATTTATTACAAACCAATCTTTTAAGATTTAGGAAAGTTAGCGTATTTCCTATTTCTTGTCCACGTATACGCGCAAAGTTATTAAGGGCAAACTCAAATTAAAAATTTTAATAAACGATTGCGTGTGTGCGGCGTGGCAATGCGTACTTATGTTATAAAGGTAAGCATATTATCTGCACCAAAGATAGGTAAAGTAGGGGTTTTAGAAGTGAAAATTTCTAAAATTTTCCAGCCCCTCTTTTCTGTCACTTTCGATCAGTTCCGGCAGAGTTCTGGTTCTGGAAAAATTATGAGTAAACCCCTGCACATGATAGTCACAGTTTTCAACAATCAGACTATTTAAAAAGCTGCCAGGTTCTGAACAATCTGTGACAAAAAGTAAATTTAAATTGAGTATATCTGATTTTTTGAAACAAGGCTCTTACTACTCATTAGAGGAATAAATGAATTCAGTTGTAGTTGAATTTAAATGTTAAATTTAATAAACAATTGCACTGTTGCTAATTAAATAGTGTACATGTAAAAAGCAGACTAAAATGTATTGTAATTTTTGTAGAGTTAGTAAAATGACTAAAGAATTGTTAATTTATCAGTTGTTTTTAGACCAAGCCTTAGCTGAGTGGACAGCGTGATATCTTATCTTCCTGATTAAAAGAGCCCGAGTTGGAATCTCAGCTAGAGACCAGGTTGCTTTTCATATTTGTGGCTAAAATAAAGGGCGGAAATGAAGCAAACAGTGGTTGGCTACCTTCTAAGCTGATGATATTTGACTAGTCACACCAGGTCTCCCAGCTTATTGGGATGTTTTGTATACTTTTAATGAAATATTTATATATAATACATATTATATTTTAAACCAACTGACTGAACAGGCTTTTGATGTTTATCAATTACAACAAAATGTGGGGCAGTGTGCATTAAATTTGTAAGTAAACTTTAAACATGGTTTTCCGGAAATTGTATTATATTTTGTACACAAAAGGATAATTTTGGCCAAAATCTATTTTTAACATAATGATCTGTTAACTTTATGGGTTGTGTGGGAGGTGTTAAAGTGAGCTTTTTTAAATACATGTACTACATTAGTTTTCAGGCATTTTATAATTTTAATTAAATATTTTTGCAGAAAGTATCCAAACCTCTAAGTTGTAGGCTTATGTTTTCTTTAAATTATAGCGATTTAGTAATAATTATACCATTAACAACTATTATATTGGTAACACACTAATAAATAATTTAGTTATTTTTGTTTGCTTGAAAAAATATAAGCCTATCTAGAACCTATTCTGGTTATAATAATCCTCTGGAAAGTTATGAGGAAGTTTCTCTGTTTTATTTTGAGACCCAATGCACATTACAGTGTGTGCAAAGAGTATTTCTTGATTCTACAGTCTCTTAAAGGTGAAAATACATTTAACAAATTCCTCTTAAATCTTTAAACCCTATTATATATCAAAATATTCATTTTCATGACTATAATTAATTAGAATCAGATGTAAAAAATGAAAGAATAAACATTGGGAAGTTTGAATTGCACTTTCTGTCGATTTTGATTATAGTTAATTGCATTGTAGTTCTTATAAAAATCAATAGATGGTGCTTGGTGTATTTTTATCCTGCAGTGTAGTATTAATACGTGTCCGTTATTGTAGGCTATCCAAGTACTTAAGGAAAGGATGTATGTTATTGGAAATATTTTATTAATTTTTACACAAAAAAGAACTTTATCCTGAAGTTTTAGAACGATTTTGGAAATACTCTTTATATACGTCAAATATCTAAAATCCCAAACCTAGGTTACGTTTTTATAAATCTGGATCTTGATCTGATGAAATTACATGCATTATAACTAAAGCATTTACAATAAAATTAAATGTATTTAGAAATCGAACATAATGTCTTATTGTATAATATATAAAGTATTTAATATTATTATAGTTTCTTTTCTCTCCTTAAGACTAAATTTAAGCATATCATTTTTATTATTTATAATTATATACGAAAACACATCTCACTGCAGAGTATAAACTTTATTAAGGGATTTTTATATAATATGATTTATTGTTTATATATTAATTCATTTTTCAATTTCTGGTAGCTACACATACCTTTAATTTATAAATAGTCTATATTTTATGTATGAAATATAACAAAATCATGAATATAGTACAATATGCTGAACTATTCAGACGTTAACTGCCGGTTGGTGGCGCTACCCGCTACGTGTCAATTTGAAGAAACACATAAACAGCCTTGTTAGTCGTATGCGTTGCGCAACCAAAAAATGCCATCTGCAATCAAAGCCGACTTGAGAGCACTAGTTCTGAATAACTGAACGCGTCCATTTTCACGCCTTGTATTTTTGTGTTGTTTTTGTGAAGTGCAGCCATCATGGATCTTAGTTGTCGAGACATCCGCAAACGACCCAAAGGATTCTGGGATAGAGGAACCATATTTTTCCTACCATAAGTTATGTGAAAAATATTGTTGAAGAAAACTATAGTTTGTGTGTTGTTAGTGTATATATTTGTGTTATTATAGGTTCTTTGTTTATTGTATGTTTTAATTATAACTAAATTGAAGTTTATAAAGCTTTATATTAAACGTGTAAGTGGTAAAGAGTGAAAACATAACAGTGTCTTTTGCCAGGTGTTACGACGGCTGCTGTGTTGACATCTAGCCTAGGAACGGGCTATCATAAACTTAGTGTAGCAATTCGTATAAATTTGGCAGATACATTTCGCGAGTGTGTTGTTGTTCAACTTTAAACAACAAAAGAAAAAACTGTGATATTCTTTATTTTATGTAATGTTAAGGAAGATAGCCAAGCAAACATTTTATTTATATGCATCATTTACGTCATGCAGGTGAGTTCTCTATCAAATACTTAAACATTAGCCTACAATGAATATGTCCTTGACATGATTCTTAATTTAACATTCCCTCGCAAATTAAGCTGTGGCGTTAAACAAGATCATCTTCGCTAATCTGAAAAAAATATTATTCATTTAAATTTTAAAAGAGTTAGGCCTAGGCTGCTGGTCTATGTGATGGGAAATTGATAGTAATTATGTAGCCTACTCTTGATAGGGTTAAAAGTAATATTATTTTTTTTAAAGTAGGCTAATATCATGTAGACTACTTACTTACTGAAATTTAATTTTTGGTAATGGTCTAGGTTCCAAGTTGGTTTTATTTGATAGGACTACTACCCTAGGCCTACATAGGCTATCTTGCCAGGTAAAATTAACAATCTTTTCATCATGACATATTGCAGCAAAGGTGTTAACCTATGCACAGAAAAACACTCTAGAATTTAATCTTAGTGTTCAATTAAATAATTATTTCCATTTGGCTATATTGTTTGATATAGAAACGAAATGTAAAATTACATTTTAAATAAAGAAGGCTAGGCCTATATACAATATTAACTTAGTCCTACCTAACCTAAACTCTCGGACTTTTTATAACATAGGCCTATTGTAGGCCTACTACTAAGTTAATTCGTCAAAAATATAGCCTAATCAAACAATAAGTTACATACAATTAATTTTTATTAATAGGCCTATGTGTAACCTCTTATAGGGATAATTTTAGAATACCACTAGTCCTAGGCTTCTAGTCGCTGAATATATCCAGTTTGTAAAAGTATAGCCTAGAATAACTTAAGTTAGTAGCACTTCTTGCTTTCTAAAAATTTCTTTAGCCGATGACATCATGTAGGCCTAGTACCGTAATGGTATTCTAAAAGTTCAGCACCTTATATTTCATTCTTAATTTAGTATCATTCAGAATTTGTATTTATCCTGCTAACTTAAATGAAATGCCCTTTTCGGCATTCTACATTGTGTGTGCATTTATAAATCTCCATTTTTGCAATAGGTAGACCTCTATTTATATGGAGTAAACTTTTATTTTGGCAATTGCATAAATACAACTAGGCTAGGCCTAAGTTACCTCATATCTATGAAGTGAGCATTTTGTTTTACTCGCTCCGTGAATCATAGTATAATAATATTCTGCTCAATACCCTAAACCTAAATTAAGTACAGGGTGTCTGGGTTTTTAGGCTTTATTTAATAGGCCTACTTCAGATAGACCTATTGAGTAGTAAATAGGCTATCAGAATTCACAATCCGGGAAGTAAGTACAACAAAAGCTCAATGCGGATTGGGTATTTTTGTTTACTAGCTTTATAGGCGGTGTAAAAGGTTAATTTGGATATTACAAAAATGGGGATTTCCAGTTTGTGGAATGAGTATTTCAGTATATCTGAAATAAAAGTACTTTTGCAGATTGCGTAAAGCCTTATTCGAATTTTACAGAGTGAGTTAATATTATAGCCTAATGCTTGAAATGATCTAGCCTATTTCAAATGATACGTAGTAAGTCTAACCTAACCTAGATTTCTTTCGTTGAGCTAACTTGTCACTATTATATTCAGAGGATGTTTAAACTCATGTAGTCTATACTAAATTAGTATGGAATCTCCTTATTATTCTTATATTTTGTTACCACTATAGTCACTTAAATTCATTTCATATAATATGTTTATACAAATACCTTTTTAGACTGATCACAGACCAATATCTCTTTATGTCGGTGACAACCATTTCGCCTATTTTATTCAGGCATTGTCAAATCAAATTTTGTTGTATTTATTGTAGCCTATTGCAAAAAACAAAAAAAAAAAACAACAAAATTCGGTTTGTCAATACCTGAATAAAATAGGCGAAACGATTGTTACTAACATAAATAGATATTGGACTGTAAGCAGTGTAACTAGGTTATTTATATAATCATATGATATACAACCAGTTCATACTTAAAGGCAATAACAAAAAAGAAAACAGCTATCATTTAATATATTCATACAATGCAGTTGCATTTTGCAAGAAGGTCGATTACTGACGTCATCAATTTAGCTTTTCCTAAATTCATTATAAATGCTTATTTCAAATTTTTAAAATTTTTGGGCAATAGTATTTTCTAATTTGCGCTGTAGGCTATAGTATTTCCCATTTAGACTCCTAGTTAACATTAAAACAGTAACAATATGCTTGGGTTGGTAGCACTGCTCTCAAATTCTCAAAAAACGTCATTTGTGATGATATCAACTGAGGGAGGTAGACTATATTGTAAACCTATAGCCTATGCTTGAATTGCCGGCAAACTTTTAGTATACCACTACTTGATGAAATAGCATCCGCTGATCTTTTTTCAGGGAAGTAAGTCAAGCTACTAATTTATGCATATTATTAAGTTTGGTCAACATAAGTTTTTATACGATTTAGGCTGATCCTAATGGACTAATATCGGCAGCGGAAGTTCAAGATGGGAGGTAATTCATGATGTTTAAGTTTTAAATAAACCTGAAAATCAAAATGGAGAGTTTAATATAGGTTATTTAGCCTATATATATATTCATGAAAATAAATTTTATGTATTTTTACAAGTTAGCATTTTGAAGAGCAATGCTTAGGCCTACATTATAATAATATATTTGTCGGATTTATGTAGCTTGGGCTATTCTATAGCTACATTGGTAATTCTAGGTTTAGGCTTACGATTATTGTACGTGTTTAGGCTAGTTTTATGAAGTATCACCAGTAAGTAGCGGTTGATAGCTCTCGGAGTTTGGGATTCAACTTTTTAAAAGAAATTTAATTAGGCCTACAGTTAATATATTCAGCCTTTCAGTTAATTTTTCAGCTTGTGTGTGTTAATAACATGAAAACGCTGAACACTGGATAGGTTTTGTGAAGTAGGCCTAAACAGCTGAGTTAGAGAGTGTTTTTGCGCATCCATATGTTAGCCGTGATAGAACAAGTGGTGCTTTACTAAAACTTAGCCAAATTCTCTTCCTATATTTTTGGGGGGGGAACTAGGTTAGGCCTAGAGAATTACTAAACTCTAAAGATTACGAGGACAAGTTGTTTCAAGAATAATTTTTACTTAATCTAGGTTCTTACTTATATTAACTTAGGTAAGTTTATTTAAAAACAATAATGCTTAACTTATTGAAAGGCAATATTTGTTAGACATTTTATGCATCTTATTTAATGTAGATTTTCTATAAATAAGTGGGGGATAGTACGGGATTAAATTAATAAACCTAACCTGACATCGTCTTTATATAAACAAAGTTTTTGTAGGTACCGGTATGGTACTACTTTTTTTAGGATAGGCTATTACAAAGTTCTAACGTAATGTACTTATGTTTACAAATTGTGAATATACCGTGACTGGAGACTGTAAGTTCGTTGAGATTCCCTTTTTTAAAAATATAGGCCTAGGCTAGTTTAATATAAAAATACTAGCCAATAGTAACAAATTTGTATCAACAACTCTATTTCCTTTATAAAATTAGTTATGATTATAGTTAATATTTAGATGTAGTCAATAGTTCCTGTTATTTTAAGCCTATGTTCATCTAAGTACTAATAGGCCTATTATTTTCCTTATTTGTTTAAGTAGGCCTAACTCTTACGCATTCACTCCTTACTATGGAACTCTAGTTTTGAGTTTTTAATAACATGTTTTCTAATCATTAAATAAATGAGAATGCAATAAAGTATGAACAGCATATAATCCTAGTCTACCTATAGACCTAACCTTCCCGTGACTTGTACATATTCGTTAGCCTATTTCTTACATTAACCCCTTGCCATTTTGAGATGGAATGTCATACACATAGTGTACTGATACGGCTGCTTACATATTATTCCGACAGCAATATTGTCCGGTTTTTTTAAATTTTTGTTGGAATATTCTGTTTTGTTTTTAGTCATTGGAGTATGCTCCTTTGAAAGTCTTTGTGGGTATTCTAAATTCAATATATACAGTACCGGTATATAGATAATTTCCTGCGTTTGATCTATATTTAGTAGAAAGAGAGGTATTTATTTACTTTACCTTGTCAATCCGAACTACTATAAACAAACAAACCTGAACTTTTTTCTTAATAAATATAGTATTTATACACTTCACTGATACCGGGAAACCAATATTTAACCATCTTCAACATTTACAACATTAAAAACTTTCAAATCAAAAGTTCGTTATGGAAATTTACATTGTAAAGTGCCGACATGTTTTTCTTACCATCCTGCCAGCGTTGCCGGATTGTTCTTGTTCTTTTTTGTGTGGAAACGAACAGTTTAGGCAACTCATTCTAACTATAAATAGTGTGATAATACGACGAAATATTATAATTATATAAATATTATAATCATACTGTTATCGGCAAAATACTGTGACTAAACAG
>JAGFPH010006364.1:43804-55778 GCA_018207615.1 Philaenus spumarius
TACGACCTTGGCTTTCAACCAACCTATCTCTCCTTTATTTACAATATCAATTGCCCATTGCATCCTCCCATAATGGTTTTGCAGTCCTGCACTGATACTTTCCAACCATCTGTGGTGAAAACAAAATACAATTTTGAACCTACTTTCAAAATAACCATTTAGGTTTGTATATGCACTGTATTAAGTAATAACTCTATATAAAAAAAAAAAAAAAAAAAAAAAAACAGCAAAGCCCCTATATAGTTTGCAATAAAAAGGAACATTTAAACAAAAGTTTAATTTAATTAATTAGAAGGAATATTACATCGGCGCAATTGATATTTGTATTTCCATTACTCATTAATAATATTAGGTAAGAAACTTTGACATGCGTAGTATAACTATATTGTATAGCAGTACATTATATAACAATAGACACACCCACTATGTCGTTTTATACTGATATGCCATTTTAGTCTAGTTTCCCCAATGTGTTTGTTCAAACTTAAGAAATTACAATATAACTTTAAAAATATTTAAAATTTTTTATACTATTCTGGAAACACTATAACAGTTTTATTTTATCCCAACTAGTTCATTTAAATTAAGAAAGCATCTTATTTACATCCTAGAGTTGGAGAATACTAATATTGCATTTTCTGTTCTTTTATAATTAATTATTTGTTATATAATATGTTACAACATTTAAGACATTATAATACACAAAGTTTGCCATATAAAGTTTGAAATCTTATAAATTATGTATTTTAATGAAGATCAATATTTTTGGCTCAAGAAGGCTGTAGGTCATGTAACATAATATCATAATGTATATTTATTTAATTTGAGTTACTGTAATCAAATAATATTTGATCATTTTTGTAATCTTGTACTTTAGAATCTATAATATAACTTTAAAAAAATATTTTTAATTTTTCATAATATCCTGGAAACACTATAACAGTTTTGTTGTACCCCGAACTAGTTCAATTAATTCTAGAAAGCGACTTATTTACATCATATAGTTGGTCAATAATAAAATAATATTATTGCATTTTATATTGTTGCTTTTATAATTATATTAAGTTATATATACGATTATTCCTAGTACATTGTATTATATATACAAGTGTGCAATAATAACTTCTTGTCGCTGAAGTCCGCTTTGCCTTTCCCTCCAATTACTGTAGTTCTGTTTTCTGTATGTTTTGAAATCTATGTCCTACTCGACATTACGCTTCATCCAAGACCATCTACGTAGATGCTTTGATTATGGACGTTAAGGGTAGATGGTCTTGCTTCATCCTACTTGTGTTTCGTTGTTGGCATCACTGATAAACAACAAACAATAAAATACAAAACATGGTTGCGTCTGTAGTTTGTTTTTGTAAAAATGTTAGGATATTTTACATATTTTGATTAACGGTATGTTTTTATGTGTTTGTTTTAAAGAAATGGGATAAGTAAGTAATAATTAATTGTCATTATTTTAATTAGTAAGTTTGAAGTGTTAGCTTATTTGTTTTGAAATAAATTTCACAATGCCATTTTCTGGTTATTCACCAAACTTTGATTTAATGTAGCCTATAGTTTCACACACAATTTTAATGTTATAAAAATAAGTAACAAATAATTCAAAGATAAATACTGGAAGCTAGAAGTTAAATTATTAGGTTAGGAGAAGCTATGATATTATATGATTAAGTGCAGTTTTTCTGTAACCTTTAAACAAGTAAAACTTGAGACTTGATTCTGCCTAGGGCATAATCATTTTAATAACTTTTGTAAATATTAATAACAAATATAACTTGTCAGTTTGAAGATTTGAAAAGTAGGCCTATGTTATTCTGGTGTAAAATTTGTCATGAAGCTTAGGATTATGAATAATTATCTATCTACTGTGTAGCAAAGTAAAGAAGTCTCTTCAAAGGCTCACTTAACAATTTCTTGAATGCTAATGTTTTGAATTTTGAAAAAATTGATAATGTTATTACAATAATCAATTATAATTATTTATTATCAAACAACTAAGTTTATAAGTGTTTGCTTACATAATAGGCCTAGGCTATATAGTTTACTTTGTTATTTGTATTGCCAACAAGGTTAGTTTTGTTTATGTGTGAATCTTATGCTAAGTTTTTATGTTAAAAATATTGTTATTTTTGTAAAAAGTCAAGAATATCAATCAAAAATGTTACGTAATTTAGTTCTAAATAGAACTGTTTACAAATATTTACCATATCAATAATTTCAAATTTCTTATTTTGAAAACACCAGTTTTTAAGTTCCTACTACAAAACTGTTAACAAAACCAGGCCTAGTTTGAATAGTAATTAAGGAATATATCCTTTGCCCAAAAATGAAATATTATTATAAGAAAGGGTAGAGAATAAATCAAAGAATTGAACTGTATAGGCCTACTTGTAAATTATTATTTCACAAAAGTATTTGAATTAGCTTTACTTGAATCACAAAATGAGATCAATCAAATGAAACGTCGTGCGGATAAAGGAAATGAAATGAGCGTTGGGACTTTAGCGTAGGAAACAGACTTGCTTATCGATCTCATGCGCTGTGTGAATTCTACAAAAGTTTGTAATTTCCATTGCTGTTTGAATAACATCTAACCGATCAAATATACTGTAGTTTACTTTATACCAAACGAAAGATCGAAGTTTTCTCTACAAAATGGTATAAAGATATCTATAGAACATATCGAATTGTAGGCGTTATCTCGGTAGCAAAATGTACTGTTTCATTGGTTTAAAACTGTCCAATTGCAAGGGTTTACAGAAACGTTTGTATTTTGAAAAGTATAAGAGTGATATCTGATCGGAAGGCAGTTTTAGAAAGATAAAATCTTGACGAATCCAATGGTATCTTTATATTATTGATCAAAATATTTCTGTTGAGCGCCATTGAGGTTTAGAAACGTGGGAAAGTTGAGTGTAATTGCTTTGTGATTCACGCGCGGCAACAAGTTTACAGAAATCTACAATTTTAAAACGATGATTAGGCCTATTTATGTAAATATACGTTTTAGAAAAAATGTGTAAATACAAAAGTTAAAGTTTAAATCATTTCCTTTCCAACAGTTTTTGTTTTATTGCCATTGGATGATTTTTAGTGGGTGAAATATTCAATACAAGAAGTGTTGTCAAAGTTAACCCCATTCTTAAGTGCCACGTTCCACGACTACCACCTTTTGAGCGGTCTGACAGTTACAGGATTAAACGACCTGCAAAATTGAGATAGACAAACAAGAAGAAAACTCCGAAGGATCGTACCCAGTTTCATCTTGTGTGGGCCTTGGTAGTCCATTGTTTTAAAATCTGAAAACTTGCAATCTGACTTTGTTCTAGTTGATACAAGATGAGTACAAGCAGAAGAAGAAACGTGCTGCAACGTAGAACGATACCAAAGTTGCCATGGTTACCAGTGGCGGACGAAGAGCCGACACCTCTTCTGAAGGCTACGTTGGAACGAGGGCTGTTTCCACCGCTTATGAAAGCCAAGTCTTGGACTAAATCGGTACCGTTTAAGGTAAGGGTTTGAGACGGAGAAAATTTGAGACTTTTTTTATTCACTTAACACTTTGAGAGCTGGCCCTGAAATATGGAGCTATTTGTAGAATGCTGGCCGTTTTTGGCTATTTTCAAAAAAACATAACTTAAAAACTAATAAAGTTATGAAAAAACTACTTACATTGCAGAATTGGTCTTCTTCTCCTTTACAATGTGATGTGAAGTTCAATAAATATTTCTAATTTTTGTATGTATAAAAAAATGTTGTTTCCAAGGTTATTTTGGTAAAAAAACAAAAATCCAACAAAGTTGTTTATTGTTGGAAATTCATACTACAAATATTTATCTAACCACAAATTTAGGTCTATTTACACTAAAATAATTAATACTAAGAACAATAACAAAGTTTTTTACACTGAGAAATTTTTTTTGGTGTGATAAACTTTGAAACAAGGTTCTTTACATAGTGGTACTTGACACTCGCAACACCAGTACACAACATAACCAAAAAATGCAGACTCAACTTCAATTGAATTAGAGTGTATTCTTACCTGAACTGTCACTTATTCCTTCTTTAATCAAGTAAATTTGCAATAACATCGTCATCTAAACCGAACAAATCCATTGCGTCAAAGTATAAACACACGCGATCACAATAACTAAAATCGTCTGGCTTGCGTTTGTAAACAGTTATACAGCCCGTGCATTCTATCGGATAACGTCAAAACTAAAACGACTACTTGCGCTCTTAGCAGTAAAATATGTTACTAATACTCCAAGGAACCTTTGTAAGAAGGTCAAAGCCCGTATATTTAATGATTACGCAACATATTAACATTGAAACAGCGACTCCGTAAAATTACGGGACCCGCGTTCTTCGTGAGTTTCGGCGTTCCGTAAAAATACGGGGTTAGCGCTCAAAGTGTTAAATTGTAAATGCAATAAAACCTGCTTTTTGGAAGGTTTTTTTTAGTAGATTTGAAAATATTGGAAATTGGTTTTAAAAACATTTACTATAAAGAGAATAATTGCTTTGGAATTTATTTATTGCTTGGTAAAAATTGAGGACGGCGTGACCAGAGGTTTTTTTAAAATTTCTTCATATTATGAAAGAACACGTTAAACTGATTATAAAAACATGGAAAATATCCGCGGGAAATAAAAATTATAGAAATTATGAGAGAAATTAAAGTAGAAAATATAGAGGTTAACTTCAGTTTTTTTTAAATATTTTAACACTAAATAAAAGAAACAAATCACTTAATACACCAAGAAATATCAATAATAACTTCACTAAACAAAATTGATGAAAGAAATCACGAAAATATATGTAGATATTTATATAACTTTCCAAAACTTTTAGTTTAAAAACAATAGCAATTGTCGTTAAGAAATTACATCGAATACCACTATAAAAGAAGAAAGTTATCATTTCTGATTGCCAACGTTGCCACATTGAACATATGTAATAGGAAAAGATGACGCAACAGTATAATTATAATATTTCGTCGTTATTATCACATTATATAATTAGAATAAAAAAAAAACTAGAGGTACTGACCTATACTGTTTAGTCACAATATGTTACCGATAACAGTATAATTATAATATTTCGTCATTATTATAACATTATATAATTAAAATAAAAAAAAAAAAAAAAACTAGAGGGACTGACCTATACTGTTTAGTCACAATATGTTACCGATAACAGTATTATTATAAAATGTCGTCGTTATTATCACATTATATAATTACAATAAAAAAAAAACTAGAGGTACTGACCTATACTGTTTAGTCACAATATGTAACCGATAACAGTATAATTATAATATTTCGTCGATATTATCACATAGGGTATCGTAGGGTTCTAACTTAAACACTTATTATTTCCTAATTTTAGGCAATATAGGAGGCACTGATAAACCCACTCAAATCTAATTGCAGCCAATCTTGCAACCCTGTTCCTATCGCGTATTAAAATGGGTGTACTTTGTCTATGTTAAAATCCCATAAGCGATTTTTGGTTTGTTAATTTGTTATGTTATATTTGATTTAGAATGTTTATAATTGATTTCCGGCGATCAGTGAAGTGTCTAATTTCATTATATATATATATATATAGGAAAAAGTGATATATAGTGTGAATAAAAAAAAAATACTGAAGTTAACCTCTATATTTTCTACTTTTATTTCTCTCGTAATTTTTATAATTTTTATTTCCCGCGGATATTTTTCATGTTTTTATAATCAGTTTAACGTGTTCTTTCATAATATAAAGAAATTTAAAAAAAACCTGTGGTCACGCTGTTCTCAACTAGAACCTGTAGAAATAATTTACAGTTGACTGACTAACAAAAGTCTATTAGTTCAGATCCAGACATCAAACGTATTTTCATGACACATGTTTACTTATCACATTACATTGTTTTGCTAAACACCATCTAACTAACATTTCATTAGTTTTATAGTCTTGGAGGGACAAAAACCGCTTATTTTCAAGTACCGTACATATAATGTGTACAGTAAGGCTCGATAGTTTGGCATCCATCATCTTGAAAATTGGCACTCATTAAAATTGGCAGTTTTTGTAATTATTGAGTGATTTAGGCCCGGCCTACTTTGTCTGTTGGCTCTGTATCCGTTAAAAACATGTGTAAAAATCTACTGCTCTATAAACTTGTCCAAAACAAACATTTCAATCAACATTTCTCCTAAAAATCGAACCGATTCAAAACAATGTGCTCTCGTCATCCTTTAAAAACGTTCCCGGTTAAAGGGGCCGTTTAACACATTCGTTGCCGACAGTATTTTGTTGAACGCATTCCACTTAATGAAGATTATTTGAACAAATTGGAAAAAGATACATTGAATTTCTTGTAAATAGTTGTTCGATTTAAAACCGCTTTGTGCACGGTTTGAAATTGAAAGAGGTTCGAAGAATTTGTGACCCCCTCCACGTACTGACTAACGAAAGCCAACAACAAAGGGGAACGGAGCCGTCCCTAACTGAGGCCCATCAGATAGCGGCAATCTCTCTACGCAGTTAATGTTACGTAGTTTCAACGTGTAATTTACGTGTCCACTCTATATGTACTTTTGAAGACCTCGATAATCCGGCTTATTCAATAATCTTGCATCTCCGGATTCCCGAGCGTGCCGGATTATCGAGGTGTTACTGTATTCAAGTATCAATACCAGAAATAGAGGGGAAATAAACTTGAGATACTATAGGCATAAATCATCAAACTGTCATTTGTCGGTGGGTTTAAAAGTATTCAACAAGATCAATAATAACCTTGATGCTACCCCAAGTAAAAAATGTTTGAAAAGGGTTATGTTGAAAATATTATGCTTGGCTTGTCAAGAACCCCTTTTATTCATTACAGGAATTTTATATACTTAAGAATGATGAGATACATTTTTAACCTATTTTTATTATATGTAATAGTGAATGCACGTTTATGAGTAGAGATTATTAATGTTTTTAAACATGAGGTCAAATTAAAATTTCAATTTTGACACAATGTCTATTGTATTAAATGTATCGAATGGAAAATAAATAAATAGGATTTAAGTGCAAGAAGTCAGTTGGGCAGTATTGTTCCTTAACCCTAGAACTGCCCTGGTTATAGCTCAAACTGGCGAGTCGGTTTTTAGTGTTTTGCAATCATATTTCAAAAAATTCGCCAAAAATAGTAATTCTATCCCAATCCAAAAGTGTTCTATACCTTTTTGTAGAGAAAGGTTCAAAGTATTCATATATGCAATTAAAAAATTTATTGATGTAAAATTGTAAAAGTTATTACCTCAAGAAACAAAAAATGTTCAACTTTAGACCTACGTAACAAGAAGTAAACATTTTTTGTAATTATTTTGTAAGCGTAAACAAGTTTTGTAATTTAGTTCTAAATAGAACTGTTTAAAAACATTTAACAATTTCAAATTTCTTATTTTGAAAAAAAAAGTTTTTATGTTTCAAATACATGACTGCTAACAAAACTAGGCCTAGTTTAAAACGTAATTTACTAATATTATGCTTTGCCCAAAAATGAAATATTATTATAACAAAGTGTAGAGGATAAATCAAAGAAAAGAACGGTATACTTGTCTTTCCTTAGTTCACAAAAGTGTTTGAGTTATCTTTATTTGTATAACAAAATGAGATCAATGATTATGAAACTTCCCCGCTTGCAGGACGGGTCATATGAATATCGTGGGAACCCAAGCGCTAGACTGTCTCACCAGACTGTCCTAATTATGTACTTTCCACTGCTGTCTAGACAAACAAAAAACTGGTTATTTCTCGTTTACTTCCCACCGTTAGAAAGATCAAACTGTTCTCTACAAAATGGTGAAAAGACATCTCTGTCAAAACATATGACAGTGCGTACCCAATATCTGTTGACAAACGGGCTGTTTCATTGGTTGAAAATTGTCCAATCGCAAGGTTTTACAGAAATCTTTGTCATAAATCGTGTAAAATAGTGACATCTGATTGGAAGGCACTATTAGAAAGAAAAAATCTTGACGAATCCAATGGTAGTTTTATAATCTTGATAGGTGGGCTTGCCCGTTGAAGAAGTGGGAAATAACAGTACAATTGTATGCAAATTCATGCGTTGAAACAGCTGTAACCTGATCTGCATATTTTAAAACGATGATTACGTATGTAAATATACGTTTTACGAAAAAGTTTTAAATACAAAAATTAAAGTTTAATTGATTTCCTTTCCAACGGTGCCGGTTTTATTACGATTGGATGATTTTAAGTGTATTAAATAACTGAATATGCTAATTTATGCAAATTCCTACATAGGTTCGAAATGGCTGCATCTTGCGCCTGAGAGAACGTCACTTTGGACAGTCTCCCATGGGGAGTGTTAAGTGACATATGTAAAAAGTGGGTTGCAGCCTACATTCTTTGTGTTTGCAAATATATAGGTTGTCTTAGAATATACTTTCTCAAATTTCACCATTCTATTCTTTAGGTAAAAGTAAGAAAACAAGTTTAGATAAACATAGGTCAGGAAATGTTTAGTTTTCTAACTACCTGCTGTACTAACACTTAATACCTTTGGAAGTAGAAAAGATATTGACCTCAAATTTTGTGTACATATTTATAACTCTATAACTACTTTATATTATAATTATTTTATTATTGGAGTTTCTATTGCTATTATCTGTGTCAGGATGGGTTCGAGTATTTAAAACCGAAGGACTCTATCGGCAGCACGTACACCACGTCCGCGAACATGTTACGTATGAAGACGTTGTTTCCTCGAAAGAAAAAGCTGGAGTCTGAATGTTTGGACGAAAACGGAAGACTCCGATATCCGCCCAAACTGCCCAAAATGGAAGAGACGAAGGCCGCTGGTAAAACGGCCGCACAACGGCATCGGCCTGGTGTTGTTAAATTAGCTGTGAGTATGTTTTTTTTGCTAAATTTACCGTTTCTATTGTTTAAAAAATGCACAGAGAAATGCAACATCTTTATCGGTCAAGGGCGACTGTGAAAATGCAATAATGCTGGCTGAAAGTGGTACTACATTCTTGGAAACTACTTTTAGACAGAAATTATTGTATTTCCTCTGTTATCCTTTACTCAATGGTAATAACCTGATACATCGTCGGATTTGTTTTTAAATTTTCTACGTTTTTTGTAGCTTAAAATTTTTAGTCTTTCAGATATTGAACTTTAAAAAGTTTGAACCGCCGCCATCTTGAAACTGATAACCGCAGCACAATTACATTTTGCAGTTCTGTGTAAACCAATGTGATACACTTTCACGTTGAGTTTCGTTAATTTATCTTGAAACGTTCATGAGATAATAAATTTTTTTAAACACGCATACAGACAGACTTCTAAACTAAGCAAGATAGGACAAATGTTATATTGGAATATTTGCTGGTTTTGACCTGCTGAATAGCATGGTAAAGTTTGGTAGAATGGTTGCCTGTTTCCCTATATAGTAACACGGACAATCTTTATAAGATAGTTGGTATATTCCTGTATTTTTGGTTAAGCCAAGTTCACTGTTGTCATGGTTTTTCTTGATTAAACGTTCAAGTTTATTGGATGTCTTAAACGCTGTTACAATGTTGTTATTTTGACATTTCACTACGACTATTCAACAACGATCCATATTCTACGGCTTATAATAGCCTAGTCCATCGCCTTTTATCCGTTCCTCTTAACAAAATAGATTATAACCAGGAATTGGGTATTATTAAGCATATCACTGTATCCAAGGGTTATAGTAGCACATTAATTACCAATCTTATTAAAAAACATATTAAAAAGCATAATAATAAAATCCAACTCAACTGCAGACAAATGAAAAAATGCTCAGAGAAATATTCTAAAATGTAATAATTATCATGTCGCATTTCATTTAATCAAGCGAACATACAAACATATAAAATTTCATAAAATCTATTTAAAACTGAATTTTGGGACTTTTGTGCGTCCTGAAACCACTTTTCGAGACAACATATCATATGACAAAAAACCGGGACGTATGGCCACCCTAGTCTGTGAGCACTGACGTGTTTCGGGACATCTACCCCATTATCAGAAAAAAATCGCTCAGGCTCAGTTCTTGTTTGTTCAACTTTTATACAATACAGTGTAGGATGGTTGTAACTTTATTATGTTCCAAAGAGACTGTTAAAATTTGCAAAACACATGTGGCCACAGTACTGGGGAAAACAATTTTGTATTAGTGTTATCAGCTGCCCTGATGATGCTGCCTGTGGCGGCGAAACATGTAGCCACTAAATTTGAAAATGTAGGATTTGTTTTATGAGTTTTTCTTATATTTTAGGATTTGTTGAACGGAGAATACGACAGGAAGAAAGCCGAGAGGAAAGCTCGAAGGATTGAACGGTTGAGATTGGCCGAAGAAGCAAAGATACAGGAGCAGTTGAAAATAAAAGAACAGATGCTGTAAGTGCCTCTTATTCTAACTGTGAAGACATAGTTAATTTTTTTAAATTTAAAATTTGCTTCTAAAATGCAAGTTTTAGGCAGATCATTAAGAATCATAATTACATTGAAAAACCGATTGTCTGGAGGTTATTTATTACTTCTTATAATTGAAATAAAACAAATTATGTCTTTGAGACATGTACAGTTAAAATTTGACACTTTGTAGACAACATTGATAACATACCACACAAGATAATATATATAAGAAACAATGTAGGACCCAAAACATACCCTTGAGGTACGCCATACTTGATTTGCCCCATTTTACTAATAACACTATTTATCCTCACACATTGTTTCCTTCCAGCAAGATAGCTTTGAAACCAATTCATTACAACTCCTCTGATACCCCAATTTGAAAGTTTATGGACCTATATTGAATGATCAACAGTATCAAAAGCTTTTTTAATGTCTAAAGAAAAGCCCACTCGCACATTTACCACAATTTATGCCTTCATTTACACACCTCATTAAATTTGAAAGAGCTTCTTCTGTACTCGTATCTTCTCTGAATCCATATTGGTTATTACTAAAAAAAGTTAAGTTTATTATACGCTTGAAACTTAGTTTATTATTTTATGAATATGAATTAATAATCAATCACTGTTATTTCACTACATGTATCGCACCAAATTCAGTTTTGAACTGTGTGTGTGTGGAGTGGTGAGTACATTGTGCCAATCGGATTGTTTCTTTTTACTTCACTGTGATCATACACTGACATTTTGTCCAGCAAGCTGTGCATCATAGAGGCGGTGGAGTCTGTACATCCGGACGAACAGAAGCGGATACTGATGGAAGACGTGGAACGAGAACAGCAGAAAGTGGTGAGACCAGAAGACATGGACAGGATACATTATTACCTTTTCAAAGTAAGTTGGCAATTATCATGATTCGGGAATGAACTGTAAAAGCCGTTTTTCATTATATAGAGTGTCTATAGATGAAAATAAGTTTCGATAAACATAGGTCCGGAATCGCTTTGTTTTCGAACTAACCGCCATTTTGTTTTTGTACAAAAACCAGAATGTTCTTTTGTATACTTTAAAAATGGCGACCATTAAAAATGTTTAATGTCAAATATCTCTAAAATGGCTAACTTTACAAACAAACTTAGGAAACAAAAAAAAAAACGTAGTTGTGGGACTGCCGACAGAAGTAAAAACTGTCATGAATGTAGACAATCTTGTTTATGTTATTTAAAATTTTTTAGATTTCAATTTTAAACGAGACAAGATAAAAATAACACAACTTACAAAATGAGGAAGCATAATGTCCATTTCAGAGATATTACCAAGTAAACTATTTTAAAACAACTTACGAAATGAGAAAGCACAATGTCCATTTCAGAGGTATTATCAAGTAAACTATTTTAAAATTATTTATGAAATTAGGAAGCACAATTTCCATTTCACAGGTATTACCAAGTAAACTACTTAAACACAATTTATGAAATGAGGAAGCACAATGTCCATTTCACAGG
>JAGFPH010006364.1:55788-67976 GCA_018207615.1 Philaenus spumarius
TTTCACAGGTATTACCAAGTAAACTACTTTAACACAATTTATGAAATTAGGAAGCACAATTTCCATTTCAGAGGTATTACCAAGTAAACTACTTGAACACAATTTATGAAATGAGGAAGCATAATGTCCATTTCAGAGGTATCAGAAGAGTCCTTCTATTCCGAACTAATTGGGACCAAATACTGTTCGGTTTAACGGAAATTCAGAATAGGCGGATTTCATTAATAATATCAATTTATAGACTTTTTAAGGTGTACATTAAGTGCGGGGACATCTAGTGCCAATTCTATACAGCGTTGATCGAATCGGAGGAAAGCGAGGAGGAGGTGAACGCTCTAACTGAACTCGCATCACACGTAGTTGCAGCCAATGCATTTGACCTCGCCTTAGTGTGTTTACACCATCCGTTTTTTTCTTCCGTTGCATTACGATTCTGTTTTTATTCTACAAACGGAAGGGAAGGGATAAGTTGTTTGAATTGTCCGTTTTGTCATCTCGGAGTCTGTCCGTTATTACCGCGTCGTCTTGAAAAATGATTGAGAAAAAATAAAATTCCTTCGAGATAACGAAAACGGAGAAGAAAAACGGTTGAAAGCAACTGGCAGGTTGCAACAACTACTTGTGCCTAGCTGCTGTATCTAATAATTCTTTCTTTCTGAAGGACCCGGTATCCTTTTCACTGGATGCTTGTTGTGGTAGCTTCCTTCCCGCAAAACGGATGGAAAACATGAAGGAAACAAAACCAGCTTTCATTCCAATTTGGTTTCAGGCGTTTTCATCAAGCTTAGGCTCTACGTATGTCTCTATTTAACTTATTTGTATAACAATAAATGTAAGATTTTTTAATTTCTCCTATTTTTTCTGAACTTTGTTCTGAATAGGCGGATTTTTGGATTAGCGGGGTTGGTACTCTACTGTATACTCTGGTATATACACATGTGAACTATATATAGGCCTAGTAGAGCGGAAATGCTCAACGGAATGGAGCGTGTAGGTAAAATCCGATTCATCGCCAGCAACATTTTTTAAATTTTTTGGATGCGGTGCGCCTATAATAGTTTTTACTTAACCCTACAACTGTCCATGTTAATGTTTTGCAATGCCAAGTCATTTCGGTGCGTGTGCAAGCATATTTTCAAAAATTCGCCAAATATAGTAATTGTATACCAATCCAAAAGTGTTCTGTACCTTTTTTGTAGAGAAAGGTTCAGAGAATTCCTATATGCAATTAAAAAATCTATTGATGTAAAATTGTTAAAGTTATTAGCTCAAAAACAAAAATAAATTTTCAGTAACGAAAGGAAAATGTTCAACTTTAGGCCTACATAACAAGTAGTAAACATTTTTTGTAATTTTTCCGTAAGCGTAAAAAAGTTTCATAATTTAGTTCTAAATAGAACTGTATAAAAACATTTATCAATTTCAAATTTCTTATTTTGAAAACACCAGTTTTTATGTTCCATCTACACGACTTCTAACAAAAGTTGGCCTAGTTTCAAACGTAATTTAAGATTATTTGCTTTACCCAAAAATGAAATATTATTATAACAAAGTGTAGAGAATAAATCAATGAATTGAACTGTATACTTATAAATTATCTTTTCCTAAAAGTGTTTGACTTAGAATTATTTGAATAACAAAAGAGAGAGACAAAAAATGTAGAAATCTACTCGCCCGTTCAAGCTATCACGATGCGCGCGCAAACCCCTATGTCTACCAATGTTATAAAAAGCCGTTAGAGCTCGATTTTAAACCTTAGATGAGACCGTATTAGCAGTCACTTTCCCACGGTCCTACACAACAAACTGTTCAAATAAAGCGTATTTGGTTTACAGGGAAAGTTAGCTTGAACCATTAAGTTTACAAAGGTACCAAAATATCTCTAAAAAACTATTGTTTTCACATAGATATCACGTGTAATATATAACGCTGTTTATTGGTTGGAAAACTGACCAATTGCAAGGGTCTACAAAACGGCCTACAATTGTTGAACTATTCGTCCGATTTTTGATTGGATGGCAGTATTAGATAGGGGAAATTGTGAAGAATCCAACGATATCTAATTTTACTTTAGAAGAAGTAGTGAGCGGGGTTTAGAGAGAGAGAGGAAAGATGATGCGTTATTTCGTCGTGTTTTGTGACGAAAACTGGTGAATTGATGGGCGCCGAGTTTGTTGAAGAAAACTAATAAACTGCAACGATGATTACGTATGTAAATATACGTTTTAGAAAAAACTTGTAGATACAAAAATTAAAGTTTAGATTATTACCTTTCCAACGGTTTTTGACTTTTTGCGATTGAATAATTTTTAGTGGGAGAAATATTCATTACAAGTATAGTTGTCAAAATTGATCGTTTTCACGTGCCACGCCCCCACGACCACTCAAATTGAGTAGTCTGACAGTTGCAGGATTTAAAAAGTTACTTTTTAATAAAAAACAAAACTGTTTTTTTTACTTTTCCCGTAGCACAAAAGATAACCGAGTCATCGGATAAAAACCCAAATCATAATTTCTGGGTATTGTCTATAATAATACGGAAACAACTTGTTTTGTGAGAATTTGTGTTAAAGAAAAATTCTTTATATTGTAAATATAATAAAGTGTGATATTATTTGCAGGGCATAAACGACAGTATGATAGAGCCTTACAATGAAGCTTGGTTGCGCAATATCAGAGCCAGGTTATGTTTCCCGCAACACTCTATGAAAAGGTACGTTCAGATCTATACGTTTAATAAAATCATGTCTGTCTGTCTGTTTGTGACAGCATCAACTGAGAACGGCCGAACGTATAAAGCTAGGATTAGTCGTAGCATTTCTTCGGGAAGGTTTAGGAGAAATCCACATTGGAAAAAGTACATTTGTTAAAAAGTTGTGACGCCATTAGTGACCAAAGGCGATTATTTATCCTTTTTTTGGCAAGTTTCTGTTTGTAATTTTAGACTGGCAACACCAGATACTCATTGGATTCAGCTCGCCGAGTTCTTTCAAACGGCTACCGAGCCGATTCTGTAGGTTGCACAGTTTATGAGTTGTAAGATTAAAAGTACGAGTTTTTCTGAAAGTTGTGTTATTATTTAAACGGCTTTTCCTTTTTAAGTTTTACGAAAAATCCGAGACCACCTTGGTGATTGGAAATTTAACTCTCTGCAACTTTCATATTTGACATTTTTTTTCTCTGACGCGATCTAAGAAGTCAAAAATGAAAAAAAGATCTCCAAAAGAACAACACGTCCAGCAAACTTTGAACGCGGGACTTCACCTATGTTTTTTTTACCATTAAATATATGAATTTTCAAAAATTTGATGCCATTACTCAATATGGCGGACAACTTTCACATTTTTTATGGAACACCTGTATTCCATGATGATCGCGGGTTTTACAATTTATTTTAAGAATTTTTTGTTCTTGGTGTTTTTTTGATACAACTAACAGTTTAAAAGTTAGAGGGGTATAAAGTTTTAAAAACACAATAACTGAACGGACGATATTTTGGTATGGATACGTTTTGAACCAATGGAAACGCTCTTAACGTTAGTAATGAATTTTTTTAGACAAACAAATAACTTTTAAAAATCAACAAACAGTAGAACAGTAGACCTCGCTGAAATAAAAAATGTGGTTTTGAGCTTAGGTTAAAAGTAGTGTGCCAGTAAGGAAGTAACCACTACTTACTCACAGACAGCAGGTAGCGCTCTCTCTGTCTCCCTCTCCATAAAATTCTAAGGTTTTATGAAGATATCTAAAGAATACATGTACAAAAACATGGTTAAAATAAAAAAACTTGTTTGATTTTTAACAAATTTGAAGTTTGCAACCATTTTGTGAGCTTACCGTTAGAGATACGGAAAAAAATCAAGAAAACCATTTTGTAGAACATCAAATTTGCTACCTGCAAAATGCTATTAGTTTTTTTAATTCGACTTACGGTTAAGCCACAAACTGGCATTGGAAAATAGCTTACACTAAGAGAAACGGTGTGGCCGCCATTTTTATTTTAATTAAGGGATGAAAAATGGAAAAAAACCATATATATTCATGGCTTGGCCTAGGAATAAGGAACATGCAAAAAATCATGACAATCGGTCAAGCCGTTTGGTCATAATCGTGAGACAGACGAAATGTCGAACGGTCGAACAAAAAGGAGACCTCGTTTCGCTCGGTCAACTAAAATTTCACAAGCTAGGAGTGCTTACTTGATTTACTACGCTGATTTAATTCAGTTAGTTACATTTATTTATTTACGTTGGTTTATAAACAACAGTTTATAACGCTTTACGTTGATCGATTTGCAATTGATTGATTTGCAAACTGAATGTAAACATTTAACAGCTGTCGTGTTAGTTAAACAGATTGTTAATGGATGACGCCCTTCATTAGGCACCATATGCTCTTTCATATGAAAGTTTTTTAATCAATTTTTGTAACAAAAACATTAATTTTAAGCTGTTTGTCTATTTTTTGTCAATAGCGGGGAACATATGCTTTAAAATTATGTTTGAATTATTAATTTTGAAGAAGAATGAAGGTGGATATGTCATTGCCACAAAAAAAAAAAAAAAAAAAAAAAAAAACACACCTTAGAGAAATAATACATAAGGATGGTTTTTGTTAATTTTTTAAAACCATAATACAGAGGAATTAAGTGACAAAACTACAAATTTGCTACCCATGAAAAATGAAGTCGATAACAGATGTTTAATATCAGCTGATCCACAATTCCACATTTTTGTGTGATTGGATTATAATTTATTTATTAAATCACTCATTTTTGGGATCGTTTAGGTTTGGTTGCGTTTGACTTCTTATTTTATGGACGTTTACTAACATTTACTAGGGCTCACTTGTTACGCAGTGTAACTTAAAACAAGAATCTTATTGAATTTAATTAATAATCGTCTTTAATGAATTCAATTGGTGAAAAATTTCCTGACAGTTTGGGTTGAAAATTTCACAACTGGCTGTAGAAACGATTGGCGCGGACATTGCTATCTTTGCCTGTCCAGATAGCAATGTCCACACCAATTGTTTCTACAGCTAATTGTGAAATTTTTAACCCGTACTGTCAGGAAATTTTTCAGCAGTTGAATTCTCGATGCAGGCATTAAAGACGATTATTAATTAAATTTAATAAGATAAAACAAAGAAAAACAACTGCAGTAGCTTAATAAATAGCCGATACATGACCCCGTACACGTGAACTGTGTCCACACCCGCTAACATTTAAATATAAGCCAACAGCCTTTACTTTAGGAATATGCCTCGTACGAATAGCGATGGCCAGCGACCATCCATTGACCTCTCTTATACACGTGTCTGGTTTGTCTACAGGTTTCGTGTTTTATTGGCCAACATAGAGGAGGAAACGAAATCCGCTTACAATTTAAGCCAACGCATAGCTATGCTGGACTACATCCTGTCGGATCCGCTGGAAAAAGACCGACTGAATATCCGCTCGTATCCTGCTCGGTATCCGGCATTGACCGTACGAGCGCCTGTTCCGTGGCACCAACAGTACGTCTCCGCGACTCAGAGGATCGAGTACAGTCTGTTCAAGTGTCATCCTCTGATGCTGTCACTGCAACACCTTTGGGAGGACAAGTGAGTTTAACTTATTCTTAGACATAAATGACTTAAGCAGAAGTTCCTAAACAAGCTGCACTGTAAATTTATTTTATAATTATACAAATTTAAATAGTTAAGAAATTACATAGAGGTAAAAAGAAGTGCAATTCAAAGTTTTTTCCTTGGATTATATTGGCGGAGATTGTAACGTTGGAGATTGCTGGGTAAATACGCGGATATAATGTTCTCATCATTAAAAGTGATTGACAGTCATGCCATAGTTCGCATTTAGTTATCTGTCGTATGTTTAAGGTTCTTTATTTTATTGTTATAAAAGTATTGATTTTTTGTTGGTTGTATTTTATGTTAATATTATTAAATGCAATTATTATTATTATTAATATTACAGTGAAGAAATTAATGATCGAATAAGTTTATATCTTATACGAAGCTGTACGAGTGTTTTTGAAGCTAAACGAATAGGTATCTAGTCTTTAAATTTGTATATACAAATATATTGACGATAAAAGGTAATATTACAGTTTATAACCTGAAAGCAAATATTATAACGCAATGCCGTAGCCAGGAAAAATTTTCATTGGTGGGGGGATCAGGTCACTACCGGGGATTTCAATTTAAACCCTTTTAACACGTTCACTGCTAAGGACGCACATATTAACTGGACACTAAATACTATGAGAAGCGGCCGACGCACAGTGCATTGCACTCAAACCCCCCCGTATTGGGAGTATTTTTGTTGAACCTTCATAGTTTTCTTATATATTAGATCAGATCAAGCTCACAAGACAGTAAGGCTGTAACCTACTGCATCCATGTGTATTGTACGTTGTAGTTTAATCAAGCAAAACTAAATATCAGTATGCATGCAATGCACAATGATGTAAAATATGTTGTTGGATCCTCTGTTGTGTTGTCTATTTTGTAATTTAATTTGCACTTTATAAACCTAATATTAATTTTTACTACTAAATTTCGGGATTTTGGTGGGGGTATTTGACACCCTAACCCCCTCTGGCTATGGCCTTGTTATAACGTATATTATGTCATACATTAGTTCTATAACTCTTATTTAAAAAAATAAACGTCACAAGAAATTATAATGATTGAAATTGTAAACATAACTTCAAACTATAATATACACTGGGTTTGTTTAAGTATTGCAGATGATGGGTGAAATCAGCTGTTATATTATATGTTACTCACTTACGGACATGCGTATATAGGACTTGATAACCATTAGAAACGTCCATAGTACAGTGCTCTTCACCTCTAAACAGTTACAGGGCATAGTGCTGTTTACTCCATGATAACTGACTTATTAATTGGAATTGGACATAGTGCCTAGTCCCACTAGATTGTAATAAGTAGAGATCCCATGTTTGAACAAAATGTACATGTTGCCCTTTACCTTGTAACGGGAAGCGTTACAAAAATGAAATATATATTCTGTAACGTGAATTACAAAACGGCTTCTTCTGCTTTTCAGCCCCACGTTGGGAAAGCCATTTTGTAACGGGAGGCGTTACAAAAATAAAATGAGGTTGATTAAAACTGCTAAAAAAAAAGTGTTGTCGAAAAACTTGAAAAAATAAAAAAAAATGTTCAAACTAATAAAAAACGTTATATGTGGATTATTACTCACCTACACTTCATCACTCTTAATTACCTTTAATACTCGTCGCTTATTATTCAACTTTAATTACAAAAAATACTTCTCTCTCTTCAACCTCCACTACAAAAACTATTCACCATATAACTCACCTTAGCTCCAACTTACAAATCCACTTTTCACCTTAAAAACTCCCTTTATTTTACCTTACAAAACTTCTTCACTTTAACTCTTAAAAAAAAACTTAATATTTCACATATAATATATCTCTATGCTTTCTTGACTTTACTATGCATATCGTTACTTATAAAAATTCTTATTTATTTGCTCTTAATTTCTCAGGTCATGCGTTCTTGACTGTGAAGGTACACACTAGATGGGAAATCATGGCTAATCAAAGGAATTTAAGACATTGTGGCGAAACAACTATGCTTTTTACTCACTCATATTGATCGAATAATTATACAGACACAAATTAATCATTATCACGAAAACAAAATAGAACAAACTATCAATAATCTACATAAGATATAAGTTACAATTATTTTGAATAGGTTAAGACGCAATTTAAAATTAAATGAAGTTAGGCCTATCTATAAATAAGTTTAAAAATTTCAAATGCAGACTGGAATTATTATATTACATGGCCATCTATACTCACGAAATTGTTCAAGACACCGTTTATACCTAGGATTTTCATGATAACTTTGGATATTTTCTCACTTTAAACATCCTCTACACACAAAAAACCGCAACCGCGTGGTCACCTTTACACAAGTTCCATTTTCTCGGCAATCACTCGATGCATTTTGATGCCCAAGCGTACACTAACGCTACACAATTAATGTTTCATGTTGAAAAGTCCATTTCTTCTCCTCCGTACCAAAAAAACCACCTTTTTCCAGAAATTTCTCTAACAAGGCACACACAACCAACTCAACTATACCAGTTCTTTCTTCCTCCAGCGGTACATCGCCTTCTCCATCAACCAAAGTTTCACCATCGACCAAATCAAGTTTATGTTATAATTTGCTCTTTACATGTTTTCTTCCACTTTATTATTTATATTATTAAATTTGTTTGTTATGTGACCATTTATTTTTCCTTTTTAATTGTTCTTTTCAACTGCACCACTGTTTCTAGTTATCATGAGCTCTTCTACACTTTATATACATTATATATTTTTATTCATTAATGTTTTTAAGTCTGCTTTTTAATCTATATATTTAAAGCTGTAAGGAAAAAAAACATTTGGACAGTTCGTCTGAGACTTCTACTGGGCCGATTTACTTGCGGGTTTTACCAAAACAAAGGTTTTCGGTCCTATATTAGCAGGTTTTATTTGTATTTTGAAAATATTTACGTTAAATGGGTCAAAAATGAAAAATAAACTTTTCTTATGGAGATTTAACATGGGAGAAAAAATCAACTTTGTCAATCCTTTGGACAGTTCGTCTGAGACTTTCACTAGACCGATTTACATTCAGTTTATAAGAAATAAAAGAAAATCTTTTCTATATTAACAGGTTTTATTTACTTTTACGTCATCTTAATTTATTAAATTAAAAAAATTAACATTTCCAAACCTTTGCAATGATTTTATTTTACAGTTCTTCAATCAGCTGATTGTAAAGAAACAAAGTATTTTGTCTAACAACAGAAGAAGAGCAAACGCTCATATAATATAACAGCTGATTTCACCCATCATCTGTACAAAACCTAGCATAGATTGTATTTTGGGGTTATGTTAACAATTACAATTAATTCATCAATAATGTAATTAATTATTATTTTTCTGAAGTTGATTTTTTTGAAATATGAGTTATAAAATTAAGGTAGGCTATATTACGTTATAGGATTTGCTTTGAGGTTATAAAGTGAATATAAATACAACCTTTTATCAACAATTAATTTATTCATTTATACAAATTTATGGAAGATACCCATTCGTTTAACTTCGGAAACATATAAATATATTCCAGTATTAATTTCTTTATGATAATATTAATAACTTCTAAATCATTTCATAATCAATATAAAATAAAAACCAATTAAAAGATAACATTTGTGTCTTTTTATCTTGATATATAATTAAGGCCTACATAAATACAACATTTTCCAAAAAACAGGTCTACATTTTTAAATTGCAATAGTTTTAATGATAGTTGGCAACTGTATTGTTTATGCATGGTAATGGTTTTTTCTCCTTTCTTTTCTATCTGTATTGAGATCCCAAACAATTAGATTATGTGTATAAAATATTAGTTAAATTCACTGATTGTCAAATCCATTTTTTCTTCTTTAACTTTGCTACAAGAAAATTAATTGGAAGGCAATAGCATTTTAAAAAGTACATTTTATACATGTTTCGCACCACCTGCCTAGCGCTCTACTCACCACGAATGGAGAACCAAAATAAATAAATAATGTTTATTGTTGATTCAGTAATCATCTGTAGTCCCTAATATTTTCATTAACAGTTTATTTCAAATTTTAAATCAATTATTAGTATTTCTAATTTTTAAGTTAGGTTTTTATTAAAGTGTAGACCTGAGCCTTGCTGACTTCACAACGGGTTCCAACAGCGCACACCAGGTTCCAAGAGGGGGTTGGCGTGCGAAGCACGCAGGGTCTCCCCTAGTCTTTATTATATAGTCTGCTTATTTTTTTATTTTATGTTATCTAAATCATTATGTTTTAACTATTTTGCGTCTTAAATGAATCTATATATGTATATATGAATTATAAATATTTATTATTGTATATTGCGTCTCTTTATCTACCAGACCATCCTTCTATGTTTTAGTCGTTATGGGAATTTACTTTTCAAATTTATGATATTTCTGTTACATGGACTGTATGTGTCACAACCTCCGACACATAGATTTATTCCACAATCCTTTTTTATTTACATATTTTGTTGTACAGGTATAAGGAAATATTGTTTCTTCCTATGGATGCATTGCAAGAAGCAGGTCTGCCGTTGTTACCCGAAACACTAGAGGAACTTGTGAACGAACTGAGTGCAGAAGCTAAAGACATTTTAATTAACAGGTAAGTTGTGTGCTTACAAGGGTATTGACCGGGCTTTTTTAATTTACAGATCATGAACCAAATACAAATGAAACTGCATCAAGGTATATGTCTATTAACCCTAGCCGTGTAAAACACTTGGCCTAGGTCTCACACTACTTAGTTGACAACTGTACTTTGTATTGAATACAGGGCCGGTGCAAGGGGTTTTTCCTGAACATGCGAGAGTCATTTTTGGCGCCCCCCTCTATACACAACCCCCCGCCCATATATATGTATATATATTTATATATATCCTTTTTGCAATAAAAAATGGGTACACTAGTAGTTCTGCGAACAGTAGATCTCGCTCGTTGAAATAACAAATGTGGTTTCGAGCTTAGGTTAAAAATAGTGTGCCAGTAATTAAGTAAACAGAAGGTTTAGCCAGTGAAACATTATTTTGCAATTCCCGCGATTCCGTGGTTTCTAGTACTCGTTTTTTTCTTTTCTTGAGCTATAACTGCTAAAGATTTTCTTTTAGGGGGCATTGTGTTTTATTTAGGTTAACAATGCGTAAGGTAGCTAACTAAAAATATCGCGGTATTGAGGGAAACATAGAATTAAATATTTACTTTCTTAAATAACTAAAACTTAACAATGTACTTGCAGTTCCATATCATATTCTAATATTAGAAATAATGAAAACAAACGATGTTAAAGCGTCGTGTTAGTGATCTCAACCCATGTACCAACACTTCCCACGCTGTCCAACTGTCACTTTTTGTATGTCCTTTATCGCCGCAAGGTTTCATTTGTTTCATCTCATTTTTTAATTAAATAAAGCTAAGTCAAATACTTTTATAAAATAATAATTTACAAGTATGCAGTTTATTTCTTTGATTTATCCTCTACACTTTCTTATAATAATGTGTAATTTTTTGGCAAAGGATATTATTCCTAAATTACTATTCATAACAGGCCTAGTTTTGTTAGCAGTCTTGAAGTAGGAACATAAAAACTGGTGTTTTCAAAATAAGACATTTGAAATTGATCAATATTTTTATACAGTTCTATTTAGAATTAAATAACGAAACTTTTTTACATTTATGAAAAAATTACAAATAATACTTTGTTAGTTTTACTTCAATCTTTTTTTTTTTACACTCATATATGCATTTTTTGAACCTTTATCAACAAAAAAGGTATGGAACACTTTTGAATTGGTTTAGAATAGACGTATAAAAACATGGTTGAAATACAAAAACTTGGACAATTTTTCACAAATTTGAAGTTTACGGCCATTTTGAGATACGGAAAAAATCAAGAATTTTGTTGGAAATCTAACTTGCTACCCGCAAAATGTTATTAGTTTTTAAATTCGACTTACGGTTAAGCCAAAAACTGGCTTTGAAAAAAGTTTACACTGAGAGAAACGGTCCGGCCGCCATTTTTATTTTATTTAAGGGGTTAAAAATGAAACATGGAAAAACCGTATACAGTGTATATACATGGCTCGGCCTAGGAATAAGGAACATTCATGCAAAAAACCATCAAAATCGGTCAAGGCGTTTGGCCGTAATCGTGAGACAGACACACAGACGGAATACCGAACGGTCGAGTTAAAACGGAGACCTCGCTTCGCACGGTCAATTATCAAATGCATACCAATTGAAATTATATAAAATCAAATTAAAATATTACATCGAGCAACAATTTTACCAAAATGACCACCTTTTACCACCCTTCTTCAAAAGTACTAGAAAAGAACGTGGCAATTTTCAAATCGGGCTATAAATAGATGTTATACTGTTGTTAAGGACACATAATTATTACATTATTAATGTTAGTGAAGTTTGTATGAAATGTATGGCGGTCTTGTCTTTAGGGGGGTGAATTTTTCACTGAAACCAAAGAGCGCCGATTTCGAAAGGATGGCCCCTATACAATACTGTTGTCCGTGTTCCTGATCTTGTCT
>JAGFPH010006364.1:67986-80464 GCA_018207615.1 Philaenus spumarius
AGGATGGCCCCTATACAATACTGTTGTCCGTGTTCCTGATCTTGTCTATCCATAAAGAGGTGCCAAAAAGAAATAGGGCGTTTCCGCGTTCCTTTTAATTCCCGAAAAGGGCTGTAACGTCTTTAAGAGGGCGAATTTTTCACTGAAACCAAAGAGCGCCGATTTCGAAAGGATGGGGCCCTAATCTGGTGTATGTGGTCTTTTGTGTCCGTAAAGAGGCGACAAAAAAATAAATATGGCATTTCTTTTAATTCCCAAAAAGGGCGGTCGGGGTGGTGGGGTTTTGGGGGGGGGGGGGGGCGAATTTTCACTGAAACTAAAGGGCGCCGACTCTGAAAGGATGGTGCCCTATAGCGGTGTAGGTTGTCTGTCCCTAAAAAAGCACTAAACAGAAATAGGGAGTTTCTTTTAAAACCCGAAAAGGGAGGCCACGTCTTTAGGCAAACATTATTCGGTGCAAAAAAATTTCGGAAAATTTTGAAGGCGCTTCGGTCTTGAACTTTTTGCCGCCGCGCCGCTGACGCAGACTTCGTTTGCGCGTCGGGTCGCCTCACCCTGGCGGCGCCCCATGCGTCAGCATGTTCCGCATGGTCCTTGCGCCGGCCCTGATTGAATATTTCACCCACTAAAAATTATCCAATCACAATACAACAAAAACCGTTGATAAGTCCATTACGAAGTTGTAACTTTCTTCGTTAAATGTAATTTGTGACTCTAGTTTTTGTGGAATTGATTGTACCGCCAAGACAGGTTCGGGAAGAAAGTACAAAGGATGACACTCCCACTATGCCAGACACATTGCTAGTCTATTGATACTGTATAGGGATGTGACATTGAAATACTTTTTTTACAAGAATATTTTAAAATTTGAACACACGTTTTCCAGATGGCTCGTCGAATGTGCAGAACTTTTGCTGGCTATCCGTCACACGTGGCAACACCTGATACCCAAGGAAAAGAACACGCCTTTACTGTTGGTGGAGAGGCTGTTTGAATGTGTCAACGCTTTACTGTCGCGGCAACTCCGATATGTCGTTATGCATTCGTTGAATCATCTGCTGGAATTTGTTTTAAGATATAAGGCAAGTACTTGTTAGAAAATATCCGTAGGAAAGATGAGCTATTGCGGTGACTCATGGTGAGACCTAAAGTTGGAAGTGGTAAATGAGCCCTGATCTTGGTTCACAGAACATGTTTTGGGGGTGTTATTAAAGATTGTATAGATACTGGGAGATTCAGAAAGAAACAGAAAACTTTCAGAACGTGTTCTACTAGTGAAAATAAAGAAAAAGTTCATGTAAACATAGGTTTGGAAATGCTTCGTTCTAAAGTTATCCACCATGTTTTTTTTACAAAATACTTAATATCTTTGGATGTAAGAAATATAATGAACGCAAATGTGGGATACATGTTTGGTAAGACCCATGTACAAAAAAACAAAACGTGTTTTCATATGTTTTCAAAATGGCGGTCGTTTAAAAATTTTATTGTAAAATATCTCAAAAACCACTAACTTTACCAAAGAATTTCCTTTTAATGACAAATATAACAGCAAATATTGAAATAGGTATTATATTACAGTACAGTCTCGCTAATCCGGTCTCTGATAATCCGAACTTCCGGCTAATCCGGACTTCCAGCTAATCCGAACTTCCGGCTAATCCGGACTTCCGGCTAATCCGGACTTCCAGCTAATCCGGACGGCCCTAAAAAAAATAGAAATTGCAGTATTTTACTGGGTACAGTACACGCAATTGTTGTTTGCCGAGAGCGAAAATAGTTAAGGGTTCATTTTGTCCTTGGCTATTTTTAGCGTGAAGAGAAAGCTCAGCTGAGGATAGAAAGGGTCGGCCAATTATCTTTTGTCCCAAAGTATTTCAAGGAAGTGACTCACTTCACCAGCTCGCCGCACTATACCTGACTGCAGACTGTCTCTCTAACTATCTGTCGAATCAACAGTCCCTTTTTGATTTGTTTCTCGTTAAACGTCTGGAGTGAAATTTTCAGTGCGCCCTATTTATTTACACTGTTGTTTCAATAGCTGAAAATGCTCAAAAATCTTTGAAATTTGACAAACTTACAGTTTAATAGTGTGGGACGCTAATGGTGTGTTCAAAATTTAAAAATAAAACTGGTTTGCACTTTAAAAATCGAATAAAGTCCAAACTTTTTTATACTTTTTAATTCGTGACATCAAAAAGTTGCATTGCAAGAAAATATTTTGTTTTAGGGCTGGTGCGTCATGCAAGCGAGAAAAATGTAGCTGAAAAGCTAAATTTTCTAAAAAGTATTTTTTGAAAAAATTGGCTATTGTAGTTTCTATCATACAACAGTTAGAACACGAGCTTCGTTTCGCGGGTAATGTGGCAACACATACAGGCGGCCGGCCTTCGGCTTGCGACTTACATCCGTCATATTGTGTGAGTATTTGACTCTAAAACTAGCTTCACTCTTGCGTGCGACTTGACTAGTCTATTTAATTTTGTGGTCGCTGATATTTACTGTATACTGTATTACCAAAACACCAGTTTTAATACGTTTTCTCACTAAAAACACAAACGGTATACATTTCATGCGTTTTTTAGGCTTTTTCCGTTTAATCCGGACTTTCACTAATCCGGACAGGGTCCGGTCCCGTCAAGTCCGGATTAGCGAGACTGTACTGTACCTGTTACACTGTCTATCCAATCCTTGATTAATTGTTGTGGCTACCGCGGTTTCGGGGTTATCCCATCTTCCGGTCACTTAAATCACATACAAAAATACACATTTAAAATCACTTTTCTCTCACTAGTGAGGTCGTCGAAAACACAATAATTAGTTATACACAAAAACACAGTACACGAAACTCAAATTACGACATGAACTACGACCATGTTGCCTAGGCGCTGGTTAACATGTCGTAACAAGGATTGGATGGACAGTGTAACAGGTAATATATACGTATTTCAATATTTGTTATCATTCCAATCCGGAAGCTTATATAATGAAAATATAACAGGTTTTTATTATTTCTCTAACTCAAAAAGATAACTGAGTTATTGGCTCTTTCTTCCTGAATCATCTTGAATATATGTCTGTGTGTTTGAACTGTAACGGCCGAATTTTACATCCATTTTGTTCCAAATTGATTAAACACATTGGTGTTATAAGTAGCTCATACGAGTTCGTTAGCCAAAAAATCTTGTCCCGAGGCATGTTTTTTGACTGGAAGTAACAATTTTTGTACCAGAATGAAACGCTTTGGAGTTTATATCTAAAAAATAAATATATAGCCCATTTTGTGAATTTTTTTTAAAACGACCTTATAGCCCATCTGGTTCCCCCAAAATCGATCAAAACTCAATGTACCTGCATGTGGGGGATTTTACCCTGGTAGAAGCTGAGGTTGACGGCTGAGATGCAACCTCGCAAGTTTGTTCGCTGCTAACATAGTGGTCCATAATCAAAGCTGCAAGGGAGTTTATTACATCACGTCAAATTTTATTTTGTAAAAATCCTTTTTAAACATTATATCTTCTTTTTCATATTCATGAAATCACATACGTTACAATGGTTTAGTTTGATAGTAAATAATAATAGACAAATAGGACAATATTATATAACAAATTTCGGATCTTTTCGGTTATGTGTCAGAAATTTTCTATAGATAACCAGCAAACTTTTGAAGCGCTGTACGGTAACAAAAAACTTTCTAATAGAATGAAACGTCAATCATGACCACACAAAACAAACAAAAACAGTTGTTAATGGTTGGACTTTCCTCGGAGATAAGGTAACGAAAAGGGCCAAGCGGCAATTACCAGCGGCCAGTTTGTGCTATTCTGCCGTGGCGGTGCTTTCCTTGGTGGAAAGTATTAAAAATGAAGAAGAAACAGTAAATTTTTTTCAAGAAAAATGAATTTAACTCAATCCGCGTATATGTGCGAACGGTCATGATATAAAATTATATTTGGAAAACCGACTACGTTGCGTTTGTTCTAAAACACAGTGCCGTGCATACAAACAGTTGTGTCAAGATACATATTTAACCGATTCAAAGTTACCGTTTCGTAAAATTGTGTTGTTCATTTACTGTTGGTCACAAGAATTGACATTAATAAAATTTTGCGAAAAGGAGCTGGAAATAAATCATGAAACTGTAGTGGACTGGAATAACTACGTGCGTGAAGTTACTGCAAATCATTTATTAAATAATCCCATATTAAGATAGGTGGGCCTGGACTGACGGTTGAAATCGATGAGAGCCTGGTTTCTCGCCGGAAAAATAACGTCTGTCGTCTTACCACGGAACAATGGGTTTTTGGCGGAATTTGTAGGGAGACTAAAGAATGTTTTTTAGTAGCCGTTGAAAACAGAATGACGGTCCAATTGATACCCATCATAAAACAATGATGTTCGCCCCCGGCACAACGAAGAGTACAGACACGAATATCAGCATTTCACAGTTACTCATAAATATAATTTTTTTGATTCCGAAACTGGTGCACATACGCAAACAGTAGAAAGCAATGGGCTGCCGGCAAAACACCGTAACAAAGTTCAGTGCGGCACACATCATTCTATGCTTGATTCGTACCTGTGTGAGTTTTTGTGGCGACGGCGGCGTCACAGAAAAGACTTATTCAAGCGAATTCTCGAAGATATTGTCGCCTACTGGCTTCCAGAATAAAGGTAACAACGATTCCTTTCATAGTGTCTGTTTAGAAAATGTTGGCTTTACATACCGTACATAAATATGATCTCTTACACTTTGTACAATCTAATCAGATTGAATTTAAATGAAATCAAAATCCTAACAAGTGTTTATGTGATATTTTTCTTGGGTTTCAGGATGGTAACGAGATCGTGGGCGAATACAAGGATCTGATGTTTGTCTGTAGGCCTATGTATACGGTGAAGGTGATCCCCAGTTCGGACTCAAGCCTGCTCCACTTCCAGCCAGAGTTAGAAGATCTGCGGGAGGTATTCCAAAACCTATTCTTGAAGATTATAGAGATCAACCAAGGTATTCCAGTGCTGGAGCAACTACTGCTTCCTTGTAAGTGATGCATCACTCAATATTAGCTGAAGTAGTTTACATTAGAAATGGTTAACCCTCCGTCGTTTGAGTACTGGAGGTTACCTCCATATCAGTGAAATAAAATGTGAAAATGTGCGGTCTGTTGTTAGTCAAACTTAACAAGCCTTTTCTAGAAGAAATTGACTCATTTTTGTTCTAAAGGACATTACATTTTTTAGGCTGGGTGATATTTATTTTACAAAAAACTGTTTTATAGCCTACACCAACCGTATTTTTTGGAAACGGTGCGATCCCTTGCTCTTCCTTTTGTCGATTGGTCAACTGCACCACGACACGGCACAAACAACAACACAATAAAGGTTAGGGGCATATTACACCGTCAAAGTTATTCGTCAAATATTTTGTCAAACTTTTATCAAAGTTCTTTGATGAAATCTTTGACAAAGATTTGTCAAAGAATACATATTACTACACCTGTCCAATTTCTTTGATTAACTGGAATATTAACCCTCAAAGTGGCAGACTGCAGTCTCTCGGGCGCAAATGTAACCCGCTCGAACCTTAGCGAGAATTTGCATAATCGGTAATTTAATCCACTTAGATTCATCCAATCGTAATAAAACTGGCACCATTGGAAAGGAAATGAATTAAACTTTAATTTTTGTATTTACAACTTTTTCTTAAAACGTATATTTACATACGTAATCATCGTTTTAAAATATGCATACCTTGTTACAGCTATTTTAGCGGGCGAATCTGCATACAATTGTACTGTTATTTCCCACTTCTTGAACGTTGAAATCCACCTGCTGAAGTATTTATATCGAGATTATAAAGCTACCATTGGATTCTTCAAGATTTTATCTTTCTAATGGTACCTTCCAATCAGATGTCACTATTTTACTCGATTTATTCATACAATGTCTGTAAACCCTTGCGATTGGACAGGTTTTCGACCAATGAAACAGCCCATTTGTAAACAGATACTACGCCTACTCTATCTAATGTTTTGACAGATAGTTTTACACCATTTTGTAGAGAAAAGACTGACCTTTCTAACTGTGGGAATTGAACTAGAATAAACCAGTTTTTTTGTTTGTCTAGACAGCAGTGGAAGTACATAATTAGGACAGTGTGGCGAGACCGCCCGGCATTTGTATTTTCCCACGGTATTCAAAGCACCCTTCTTGTAAGTCAGCAAAATGTCATTTGATTCGTGTCATTTTGTTATTCAAATAAAGATAACTCAAACACTTTTGTGAACTAAGGAAAATCAATTATACTGTTATTTTCTTTGATTTATCCTCTACACTTTGTTATAATAATATTTCATTTTTGGGCAAAGCATATATTAGTAAATTACGTTTCAATCTAAGCCTAGGTTTGTTAGCAGTCGTGTACTTGGAACATAAAAATAGTTTTTTTTTCAAAATAAGAAATTTGAAATTGATATATTATGCTTTTATACAGTTCTATTTAGAACTAAATTACGAAACTTTTTTACGCTTACGATAAAATACAAAAAAATGTTTACTACTTGTTATGTAGGCCTAAAGTTGAACTTTTTCCTTTCGTTACTGAACATTTTTTGTTTCTTGAGCTAATAACTTTTACAATTTCCAAAGAAACTAATTTTTAGTGGCATATTCAAATTCTTTGAAGTTCCTTCTACAAAAAAGCTATTGAACACTTTTGGATTTTTGTTCATTTACTATTTTTGGCGAATTTTTAAAAATATGCTTGCAAAACGCTAAAAACGGGCTGGCCAATTTTAGCTTTAACGATGCCAGTTCTAGGGTTAATTAGATATATTTTGGGGTTATGTTTTGGTTTATTATAATATTTTCATTATTTATTGGCTATTATTACAGTTGAAAGATCTTAATTCATATAATAACGGATTTTTTGGTTAGAAAAACAAATCTTAAAAAAACTTGTAAATATACTTTTACATTAAAGTAAACGTAATCAAAGTCTTTTTAATGTTTTACAAAAAAACATAAACCTAGGTTATACTGCCAACCCCAATATTATAGACTGCAAAACATTATTAATTTGTTATTCATTCTGAAGGTTTTTGCCTTACATCGCGGTTCTTGTAGGTATTCGTGTGAATGTTTTACAAACAATATTCTTTTTCATAATGTAAAATTCAAGTTTTCATAGCTTCAACACTCCATGTCAATTTTGCCATTGTATTATAAATATAAAAGGAAACTAACAGAAGGAATATGTATGAAAACAGAAAAAACATATATTATTTTGAGGTTAGATTACTTAAAAAATGTGTATTATAATATTTTAGTACTTCATTCTTATTACTTAAACATATTGTTTTTAGCTTCCTGGATTGTATATTTGATTTATATTAATAATAGGTTAATTACCTTATATGTCATCCTTCAACAATCCAAATTTTTCCTTTGTAGCATTACCGGTTTCAATGGTATGCCGTCATTTTCAGATCCTTATTATGTTCCTTACTTTCCGCCTGCTCTGGCATCATCTTCTTTACACATTTGGCACATTTAAAACATTTGTCACATATATTAAAATTACAAACACGAAAAAAATAAACAGATTAAAATTATTACAAAAACCGACACACTAAGACGTATAAAGGTACATTATAGTAAAGTGAATCGTTATGTTGGTCAAAGAGAAGGTTTATTATTGCCGCGCCGGTCGAACATGTAATTCGGGCGGTCGTCTATTCTGTACTAAACTAAACGGTCTGTTTGTCCTGTAAACTGATCACAGGATTGAATAGTTCGTTTGACCGTTAGTTAATTTTGTCATTTAGTACGTTTTGGTTTTTGTTTTTATTTTTAGTTGTGGCGTATATTTCAAACTCCTCTAACGCTGACATGAGACGGCCCTTTTTGCAGATATGAAGTACTTCTAGGTTTTCGTCTATAGATGTGTACTTGTGATCATAGTCCATAAGGTGTTGAGCGAAGTGGGACCTTTGTTCAGTTATGGTTGGTCGCGGTATATGTTCTTTAAACCGTGTGGCAAAGGAACATCCCGTTTGGCCTATGTAAAATTTCTCACAGTCAGCGCAAGTTAAACTATATATACTGGACAAATTATTTCTGTTGATTGGGTGGTTACTTTTAGGCCTGAAAAAGTTTTCTAATTTGTTCGTTGTTTTATACGATCTATTGAGTTCGGTAAGAGACTTGAATACAAACTCAGAAGAGAGCTCATTAGACGTAATATAATTTAATATATGTGACAAATGTTTTAAATGTGCCAAATGTGTAAAGGAGACGATGCCAGAACAGGCAAAGTAAGGAACATAATAAGGATCTGAAGATGACGGTATACCGTTGAAACTGGTAATCCTACAAAGGAAAAATTTGGATTGTTGACAGATGATATATAAGGTAATTAACCTATTATTAATATAAATCATTCTTATTCTTTTAAAAAAATCTTTGTCAAAGTTTACAACATGTCAAAGATTCGTCAAATTTCTTTGATGTTGATTCGATAGTGTAATATGTAGCTTACTGTTTCGACACGGTTCTCAAAGTCATAAAAAAAAAACATTAAACAAAAGAACCAGAAATTGCACTAATTGTCTAACGTTTCGTGAAGTCTGTCAACAGTTCGCTTTGTCAGAAACCGATATTTAACATTATGTGCCTTCCGGTGGACGAAGGCCTGCTAGACGCTTTGTGTGTTTTTGGTTGTTGTTTGTGTTGTGTTGTAGTATATTTGACAATTCGTCTACAGGACGAGCAAGAGTGCACATTTTTACAAACCAAATTTACTTTCAGTATTCGTAACTCTCGTCCAGCCAAATAAATGTGTTTGTAATTTTTATGTTGTTTATTTTTCGTAACCGCGTTTGTTGTGTTAAGCTTTGAACATCACCAAATGCCTGCACAGCGTAAAGGCAGAAGAAGAAGAAGTGCAACTCATAATGCAAAAGGCGCTGGAAAGCTTTGACACAAACAAATCTGGACCTCCGAAATTTTTGGAAATTTACGAACCCTACCTGTATATACTGTCTGGGGAAGCGTTGGAGGCTCTCAATAAGTTTTTCAAAACTGAGCCTTTTCCTTTTTTGAAGGTGAGTTTGCTTGACTTTTCTGTGTGAGATTCTGGGTGTTAAATTCAAACATGGATTAGTGTAAGTTCTATTTTGTATTTGTGGATTTTAGTCCGTTGTTCTTAAAATGTGTTTAAAAAGACAAACCCCCTTTCATTTTCAGTTCCCCCAAACATCTTGAATCTTGCAAGGTACCAGGTAGCTTTTCATATCTGTGGTTTGAGGGTAGGAGGGTGGAAGTAAAGCAAATGGTGGTTGGCTGCTTCCAAGCTGACAGGATATGACTAGTTACCTGGTCTCCAGCTTGGGAGGTTTTGCATATGCTTACTAAGGTATTTATGTCCTTCTATGTCCGTTATTAGCGAATTTCCATAGGAAAAATGAGCTATTGCAGTGGAAAAATGAGACCTAAGGTCGGGAGTAGCAAATGAGTACCGATCATGGTCCCCAGAACATGTTTTTGCGGAGTTATTAAAATTCATATATATATACATGTGTTCGCACTTTAGCAACCACATTTTAAGTTCGATTTGGTTCAAATTTGGTACACACGTTGGTTGGCTACATCGCTCAAACGAGTTCATTAGCCAAAAAATCCAACAACCAGAAGAACGTTTAGTAACTATTGTTTTCGATTTTTCCTAAGACAATGAGATTTTTCTAAAGATGTTAGTCTGACCATTTTGTTTTTACGCGACCTTATAGCTCGCTTGGTTCCCCCAAAATCGATTAAAACATACAATACCATAAAATTACCCGGTTCAAAGCAACGTGGTGGATTTTATTTTCTTATCCGAGGCCGATGAGTTTTTATGTTGCGAGCGAAGCGAAGTTTATAACCCAAGGCCACGAGATCGAGGTGCAAACTCACAAAGCGAGATTTTCCACTACGATTGTAACGAAGGAGGGCGTGAGTCGAAGCTAGAGGCTTAGGCACAAACAAATTCTATTAATATATTTTGTACACAGAGGCAGCTATTCAACACCGTCGTTGTAGACCTATTTTCTAAATTGTTGGTTGAAACCCTAAAACATAGGCCTTTAAACTTAATTTTGGAAATTTGCTCAACTCACGTCAACGGTTCAGCTGCGTGTTCGAATTATCTTTAACTAACATGTTCAAATCCTTGAACAGAAAGCGTTTATCGAAGTCAATGCTGCAAGTCAGTACTATACTGAAAATAATTTAACTGTCAATCAAGACAAAACAAATTATTTATACTTTAACTTAAACAAAAATAGTGCAAAGTTCAGGCCAACTGTTATGTTGGGGGATAATATTATTAAAGAGGCAAGTTCTGCTAAATTTTTGGGGTTGGTCATTGATAACCAACTAACTTGGAAATTTAATACAGACAATATATGCAAAAAACTTTGCTCTGGAATTTTTGTATTAAGAAATCTTAGGCACTATTGTAATCTATCCACAATGTTAACAGCCTACTATGGGCTTATACATCCTCACTTGAACTATGGAATCATAGTATGGGGTGATTGTTCATCTCAACAAGTGAAAAGGCTTTTTAGATTACAAAAAAAGTCAGTACGGCTTGTAGCACATATAAATAATATGGGGTCATGTAGAAATGCTTTTCGGGAGCTAGGAATATTGACACTTCCTAGCATGTATATTTTTGAAGTCATTTTATACATTAAATACAAGTGTAAAACAACACTAAATAAGGATGTACATGACTATGGTACCCGATTTGGAAGTTACTTACGTCTAGGCCAACATAGGCTCAGTAAGCACAAAAAGCTACCATCACAAGCTGGTGTAGCATTGTTAAATAAATTACCTGAAAGCTTAAAAAATATTGAAAATTATGACATTTTTAAAAAGAGCCTTAGACGACTTTTGTTGTCTGGATCCTTTTACTCGGTGGAGGAGTTTATTGACTGGTAGTATTCCTCAGCTCTTGCATATTCTTGTGGTCGGGTGCGAGCATGTGCTGGAGTTTGTAGGGGACTGAATGTTTCATAAGTTCTGTTGGTACTTTGATTGTTTAAGTTGTTGAATTTAGTCCTGTTTCTGTATTTATTTGTATTGTTGGTTTTACTATTGTTATTATTCTTTTAGAGTTTTATTATTTATTAAATTTTAAGGGCCAAATCTGCTATTGTTATTTTGGGTTTATTATGTTATGTATAGGACTAAGCTGTAGTTATTATAATGACGTTGCTATGCACCTTGTGGTGTTTCTGCTATGAATAAATAAATAAATAACATGTACATTATCTCTAACTAAACACAATTTAAATAAAAACATAATTTGTTTAAACTGCACGAATTGGTTACCTTTATCGCAAATCGTAAAAAAAAACTTAATAAATTGTATATGTCAAAATCAAACAGTTTTTTGTATCTGCTGAACAATTTGGTTTTGGTGACATAAGAGGTTTGGCTTCTTTACCACCAATGAACACATTTGTAATGAAATATATTTTGTTTACAGGACTTTACCAAACGCATACTCATGTACGAAGCACTGAAGGATGAGATAGACTTACTACGCAGAGACATACCATTGAATCTCATCAACTTGGATTGTTCCTTGCTCAATGACACTCTGAGTGAGACAGTAACACAGCTAAGGGAACAGATTGTAGACTATTTCATTGAAGTCAATCAGCTTCATAACAGAGCGTTAGTTATTGTATTGTTTATATCATTAGTGTTTATAGTTTACTATAAAAACAAAAATTAATTGAATTTAGAATTTATACTTGTATTATAAAGAGGTAAACTTTGTTTATTTGTATGTAGCGGGTAATCTCTGGAACTACTGAACCGATTAAAAAAATAGTTTTTACTAATAAAAAGCTACACCATCCCTGAGTAACAAAGGTATAGCCTTCATTTAGATGAAAACATTTTTTTTTTTATATTTGTAAATTTAGTTGCAAAAAAATCTTAGGTTAGGTCTAGACTGTACATTTACTACCACACAACCAATTGAATAAAATAACAGATAAAACAGCGTTTGCTCCAATATTTCCATTAACTGTTGATTTCAAACTTTGAAGCAATTATTTGTGTTTCTAACTTTTAGGTTAGGTTTTTATTAAAGTGTATACCAGAGCCTTGCTGGTTCTTTTGACCTTTATTAGAACGGCTGTTATAAAATATATGAAATAATTTGATTTGAATATTTACCATCTTAGCTGTGGGGTTATTATTAATCCTAAAGAAAACATAATATGATTATGTGTATAGAAGGATCCAACGTGGCTGGCGTGCGGTGCACGCAGTTGTTTCCCCGGATTTGTTATAAAAAGAAACAAAATAATTAATTATAATTCAAAACAAAAGATAAAATCACATTGAGGAGTCCAAGGCCTAACCACTAGGGTGGGCCGAAAAAAGGTTTTATTTTTTTTTCTTAATGCTATAC
>JAGFPH010006365.1:14557-36042 GCA_018207615.1 Philaenus spumarius
CCTGTTTTGAAAATAACATCTTTTTTAAATGTAACTAAAAATTTACTAACTAAAGGTATATTATATAATTTATAAGTAGTTCTATAGCTAAACAATAAATTTAAGTAAAATAATATAAAATTATACCTGTAAAGTGTGTTTTACATCTAACAATGGAGTAATTGAACTAGAGTTAAGATCAGAGTATTGTAGATTCAACTTTTATAAACAGCAAGGTCACATATTTGAGTCTAATGACTGCAGATATTGTTCTACTCCCGTCTCATTAGCCTTTCAGGTGATTTTTAGCGGCTGTATTAGTTTTAAAAGTAATGTTTTAATCCTAAAATAACAGAATCAAAATAATGATAATAATAAATAAAAATATAAAAAATTATAACATTAAAATATGTTCTCTTTGTTTTTGTAGGAATATGTAGCAACATTAGAAAAGCTATATGATTTTTCTCAATTGAGTTATTTTGAGTTGAATTTGGAAACTTGGAGACAGCTGTGGAGAGTTTTGGAAATATCTGATATTATATTGGTCATTGTGGACATAAGGTATCCGGTAAGTTACAGTTTTCTGATAGTTATAAGTTGTAGCGTGCATTAGGTACCACTTGCAAAAATGCATGGAACTTAGCAAGCAAAGTTAATCCTGAACAAGTTTGTAACATAATATGTTACTTGTCAAAATAATAATTAATTGAGTTTAGAGTCATTTTGGGAGGGTAGTGGTAAACTAAAGTTTAAAGTAATGTTTAAATTGAATTGAGAATGCAGACATTTAAATAGTTTTTAATAATGAACATTTTTTGTAATGTAAGCCTCCAATGCCAGTGTGCGAAAGATAGAACATTCGTATTTAGCCTCGAGAAGCAAACAGGAGTAAGACTCACTGTCGCGACTTCTAATCAGTGATTGGAGAATTAACATAAAGGATTTATCGAACGATGCATACTTCATCATGAAAAGGTATTTGATTGGTGGAGAAGAAATGATGTAGGGCCTCAAGACAAAGAAATCTGTTAGTAGGAAGGGACACTTCTAATCAGTTGCTTGAGTAAGACGGACGTATTGGGACAGTCTTTCCGATTTTAAAAGTAAAAATGTGACCAAATTGTCAATTTAGGTTATTTGAAAGTGTTTCAGTAGGTAGTCATGAGTTATTAGTGAATGAAGAAGGTAAAAGATTTGTTGAAAAGTGGACAAATGACAAAATTATGACTTATAAGCTGTGACCCAATTAATAGTCGACATGTAAGTTTGCAATAAGACCAAGGACAGAGTGATAAAAAAGGCATTAGAAAGTGGACAGACTTAAATAGTGAAAGAGGCTTAAAATGACATTGTTTACGGACTAAAAGTGAAATTCGTACATAAAGTTTGTTATATTGTTTTATATGTGTTGTTTTTTATAAGTGTGCACACAAAACTGTAAGTACTAATTTTTTACTGTCTCCATTCTTTTTAAGAGGTTAAATTTCATATGTTGTTTTTGAATTGTGTGAGAGAAAACTACATGTAAGTATATTAATGAGTTGTTTGTTTGAAGTTGATTTTTCTGTTAGAGCCTATGTTAGTTTTTTTTTAAATGGTTGAGTAAAGAAGTTATATCAGTCATCATGTCTAACTAATTTATTGTCTTTCTCCTTTTCATGTATCTCAGTACTTTTGTAGTGATCGAATCCACGTTAAAATCAGTGTAAGAGTAAAATTAATTTTGTTTGTTAATGTTATGCAATGTATCATAGAGAGTTGGTGGCGGGGAAAAGGGGATGGCGGGAGTATGCATTCTATGGTCCAAAACGATCATAGATTGTATGCTGTTGTCACCTATTTCTCAGTAGTTTGACTTCTCTGTGGACACAGTGCATAGAGTAAAGATCACAGAAATATGAAATGAAAGCTTGGTAACAGCTGTCTGGAGATGACGGTTATGTTATTTAGAAGGTTATGTTTTCAATTGGAGGTTATGTTTGTTTGTTTATTGATATTGAAAGAAAAGTGAATTTAGTAAAAGTTTAGTAAAGTAATTGAAGAAACTATAAATGGAAATAAATTAAGTAAGTACTTATTTTATATATTAAATGAATTAAAATATTTTTTGTTTACATTTTTGACTTAGAACAATTTTTCGAATTTCCAAATTTGTTTTATATTTTACTTATTATTATTTTATCTTTGTAACCATATGTTACATGTTGGCCGTAAGCTATTTCATTAGTAAAACGATAGAATGTGATTAGATTTTCACTGGTAGGCTAATCATTTTTAATCCTGTTCTTTATTATGGAGGTCTTATTTTTTATTTTAACCATATTCATACATTTGATAAATACGTAAATTTGATAGAAATCTCCAATGTATAATATGTAGATAAGCCATCTCAACACTTTCTTGTTTCCAAGTAATTCAACTGAAAATTATTTTCATTCTGTTTATTAGCAAACATCTTAATTGATAATTTACCAATTTTGTAATTAACAAATTATAGTTTAGATGTTCATGAACTACTTCCTGCAAATTTGAACAGTTTATCGTCAAAATTCGATGAAAGGTTTGTAAGACTGAAGGTAGTTGTATGGAACTGTTTCATCCTGGTCTTGATCAATCCTGGTCTGTTCATCTCTTAATCAATGATACTTGAAGGAGTGATATATACATATGAACCTTTTAGTCACTTACAATTTTCAGGGAAATATATTATCTTTTGATAGAACTGTGCATTTTTACATGATTCCATCCATAAAAATGGTCCTTTAGGTAATTGGATTTAAAAAAACATATTTGTAATATTACATTTATTAAAACATAATTTTTTCTTACTTTTGGTTGTTAATCAGTTTTTTAGAATCCAAAATGGTGCTTGGACAATGTTAAATTTTGTTGTTTAAATAGTACTTATACAGTAAAACCCCGCTAACTCGACACAATGTGGACTATGAGGGTGTCAATGTATGGGTTTCAATACACACACACTTATTTCACACAAAACCTGTAAATTTAAATGTTTTCCATAATGTTCTATCCTACATATTTATTTAAAATCACATAGATGTACAGCTTAACTATGAAATGATTATGTGAATTGTACTACAGTAAAGTCCAGTAGGGCCTAATGATTTTTTTTTTAAATTCTAAAGTAGCTTACAACGGAGCATTTGTTCAGTTATTCTATCCCATTTATTTTTCATTTCATTGTTTTTCTCTCCGAGATTTGCTACACATTTTTTTCAAACACCATTATTCAATCCCTGATTTCTTGTTCCTCCATCAGAGCTCTGTAGATTGCTCTATGTTTAAATAAAATGTTTTCACCTCTTTCTAGCCTTTTCAAAGCATCAAAATTCATCTCCATCGAAACCGATAGTAGCTTCCCTTTTCTTGGACATTTTTCTACTCACAAAAAGCAACTAAAGAACTTCAAAACGCAACCGGCCACTGTCGGTGCCAATACTAAACTGGCCCAATGACACCAGGAAAACAGATTTTAAAATGGTAGGAGGGGATAAGAATATGACAGGGATGCCTCAGCTGTGTAAACTAAGTAGGGCACTGGCCGCTTGAAACAATATGTGGTGACCATAAAATTCTCGGCTGAGATCACATGCAACTAGTCAATGACCCTGTCGAGTTATACATACTGTTGAGTTAGCGGGAGTCGAGTTAGCAGGGTTTTACTGTACTGTACTATTGTCTATAGTGTTTTTTGTTTTGTTTACTATTTGGTTAGTAAGTAGGTAGTCTTTAAACATACTTCTGGACAAAATTGAAACACTAAGTAGTACTTTCTTTTTAATTTACAAGTATAGACAGTTCACTAAAAAATTCAATAAATTAACACTTTTATAGAGATGAATAAAAAATGAATAAACTCATTATTTAGTTGACTAAACAAATTTTGTAATCTCAAAGTAAAACTAACTTAAAGAATAAAACTTTTCTATCACAGGTAGCTTTGTAACATTCAGCTTACCAACCTCTAGCTTTTTGTGCATTCTGTTGATGGATTTTTATATGTGATCAATTTTCATTATTGTCTTGAACAGTTTAACAACTTATTCTGAAGGTTGAGCTCTGGTTAAAAATACTTACTGTTTTTATTTAATACTTATTATCACCTATATTATTTCTCAAGGCCATTTTTTTGTCGGTACGCCATAACTTCCTTAATACATCATCAAATTACATGAATGAGGCATCATTTTAAAGCTTTCCTTAACCACTACACCGGAAAAATATACAAAATAAAATTATACGAAAAAAAAAAGAATCCGAAAGTAACAGTGATGTAAGATAGTTGTAGGGATATTATCCTGACGTTGGCAACACTGATGATAACAATACCCAGCTGGAGAGCTACCGTTACGCCACTACATTGCTATTTTTAATTAATTGTAAGCGTGGTTATAAACAGCATTGTGGATACGTCTATTTGTTGTTGTTTACCTTCTGCAAGTTGGTAAGTTGTTTAAAAATATATAATAACAATAACAAAATTATTTCTCTTTAACATGGATTTAAAAATAAAACACTGTTAGTAAGTTAGAATGCGAATGCTTCGCACAGGTCAGCTAGTTTTAATTTAAAAAGTATTTGTGGTTGTTGTCGATTGAACGATGTACTTTTTCTTACTAGCCTAAAGATCTATCTACTACAACAACCATAAGTCGTTTTCCTTAAACGGGAAAATAGACACAATTTGAAAATTGTTTCCTCAATCTTTACTTTAAGGCAGTTAGACTAACTAACATCACGAGAACCTGAACTATTTTACAACAGAGAAAAGAAATAATTTAAAACTTGATAAGTTGAGTGATACTTTATACATTACATTCCGAGATTAAATCAATCATAGATTAATAACAGCAAACAGGTGTTACACTGCGTTACAGAGAGATATGAAGAATAGGGAGATAACCTGGCCTACTAACCTCCGTCTTTGTATTAATTTGGTTAGGTCAATTCTAACAAGACTCGAGAGAATAAACTATTGATATTTGACCACAACTGTAGTGGTGACGAACCATTCAGACCTAGCTGACAACAGATGTGGATGTCACACATTTTTTAATGTGGGAAAACTATGATGGGCTGGTTATTCAGCGAGGAAATCATAGTTTACTCTTAGAGGAAAAATGTTTGCTAGAAGAAGGTTTAAATAGGAGCAGGTTGTGGCAGCAGATGCCTGGTTGCATGACAATTTTTAGTTTGAGTTGCAGATTCTATATTTCTATTTAGATTTATTATCTTTATCACAAAGGCAATTGTGATATTTAAATATATTTAAAGTCATGTAAAGGATTTCATTTCCACGTTAAAACAATCTTATGTTTCTAATATTATAAGTTAAACTCCTCCTTGTTTTCAGGCTTTGATGTTTCCACCAACACTTTATCCTTATGTGAAAGAAGTTCTTAAGAAAGATATGATTCTAGTGTTGAACAAAGTAGACCTCTCGCCTGCACCCTTGGTAGTTGCTTGGACCCATTACTTTAAAGAGAAATATCCTGAGTTGCAAGTATTGTGTTTCACTTCTTTTCCTTCATATAACATTCGTGGAGAAAGTCAAACTAAAACTGGTATGCTGTTAAGATTTAGTATAAACTTAAAGCTCTTATCTTCTATTCATTATAAAATAAAGTTAGAGAAGTAATGTAATATAATTTATTTAACCCTTGAACTGAAGGGCAGTATTACCTGTAGTATTAATGGACTGTTTTTAGGTATTTTATAAGATTAAAAACAAAATTAAAAGCCCCTGTCAGTTTCTTATGGTATAATGATTCATATAGTATGTTTACGTGATATATCAAAGGAAATATATTATTATGTATCATGTGATATAATATACTATTAATTAATTCCAGTTCGTGCAACTCCTGACTCGCGCGTTATACGACCAGCCTGATTCAATCGTCAGGATTTTGTTCTCTTTCCCTTTCTGCAAGGCACCCTTAAAGAAGTTTACACTTCAAAATTTGTGTAAACAATCTAAATACTTGCAAAATGTACTATGTAAACCATAACTTTCATCAGAAAATGACACAGAATGTTCTGTACCCTTTAAAAGAACTATATTTAAAAAAACATGTTTGAATATTAAAAAAAAAGACTATGTGGATAGGACTAAATAATTAGTGTTTTTTATTTTAATATTTCTTTTAGTGTTTATGAATTTTTCAATACAGCCATTGAAAAATTATTTCTAGTTTTTTGATAATATTATAATGTTTTATTGGACGTCTTTGCAAGATAATAGTAAAACACTTGAAAATGTTGAAGAATGCAACTTGCTTGTAAGAGCTTCCTTTAAAAATTAAATAATCTTATTTAGCTCTATTTAATTGTAATATACCCAGTAATGTTTGATCAACACTGTAGCGACATCCACCAGTTGTGCAAATTGTCATACTGTAAAAAAATCTAAGCTAACTGACTCCAAGCTTAAATCTGGGTACACTGATTTTCTACTTTTTATAAATATTATCTAAGAATAGCTAGTATACAAAATATTAAAGCAGTTGTAAAGTAACAGTTAAAATAATAAAATTTGAAATGAAAGTGAAATTTGTATCACATTGTTTTGTAATATTTGCTATAAATAATGTTAATTTATTGTTAAGGTGAAATGAATGCAAGTAAAATTTTATTTATCTATGAAGTAGTCACTGCTTTAAATAATAGAAATTACTTTCACTTCTTACTTAAATTTTTAAATTGTATTTTTTATCAAACTAATTTAGAAATATTTTTTTTGTTGCATATGCAATTCAAAAATTTAATACACATATTCTATGAGTTTACGGCATCAGGATTGTTGATCAGGATTTAGCTTTGTTTTGAAGCTCTGGCCTACTATTGTTTATGTATACAAACAATACATCATTAGCGAATTTCCATAGGAAAAATAAGCTATTGCAGTGGCCCTTATGGTGACACCCAAGATCGGAAGTAGCAAATGAGCACCGATCATGGTCCCCAGAACACGTTTTGGGGTGTCAAAAAAATTCATATATGTATATATGTGTTCGCATTCTAGCGGCCGCATTTTAAATCCGATTTGGCCCAAATTTGGTACACGTGTTGGTTGTCTATGTGGCTCGGACGAGTTCGTTAGCCAAAAAAATCCAACAACCGGAAGTACGTTTTTTGACCGGAAGTAACTTTTTTTTGAGATTTTTACTACGAGAATGAAATTTTTTTAGAGTTTTTTCTAACAATATAAATGTAGGATGTTATTCTGCGCATTTTGTTTTTTATGCGACCTTATAGCTCGCTTGGTTTCCCCAAAATCGACAAAAACGTAAAATACCATAAAAGTACCCAGTTCAAAGCCAAGTGATGCAAACTCGCGAGGCCACTAGGAGGAAACAAATTCTACTAATATATTGCGTACACACAGACAGCTGTTCAACGCCTTCGTGAGTAGATCTATTTCCCAAATTGTTGGTTGAAACCCTAAAACATAGGCATATAAACTTAATTTTGGAAATTTGCTCAACTCACATCAGCGGTCCAGCTGCGTGGTCGATTTATTTATTTACTGCAATTATACTGATAAATTTCAAATTAATCTATCAACTTGACTTTTACACTGGGTGATATTATTTCTGATAAAACATAATTGGTCAATTAGTTGTTGACCATCTTAATTTCTGATGTGTGCAGGTTTACAAAGCCGTAGAAGAAAAGGAAAGTTGAGGATGGCAGCTGAAGGTGCAGAGAAATTGTTACAAGCTTGTAAGAATATTGTACAGGGCCAAGGTGAGTGTTGTGAGATAAAACCAATTTCAACTTAATTGATTTTAACTTCAATTTACTAATTTGTATAAAACAAATTGCTCAAAAATATCAAATTATTCAAGATTGTCTGTTAAAAAAATGTAGGAAAGCAATTACTTTTTAAATCTCTGCTACTTTAGTCTGAATCATTAATTGTAAAATATTGAGTTTTCATCTTATCCTGCCTCTTACCTGACCTCTTATTATCACTGGACTTAGTTATTTTGTAATAGAAATCAGCAATACAATGTAGTACATTTAATATTGGAACATTACTCTGTTTTGGGCTCATCATTGGCTATAACATTTTCTTGTGATTACTGTGTTTTATTATACAGCGTGTCCCACGAAGAGGTTGCTATTTTTGAATTAATATGCCGGACATATCGAGCACTCTACAAACTGGAAACTCTACAGTTATATTACATAGATATTTAAAGTATTTACCCTCGAGTTTCATTTGCTTATGATCAATCAAATCAAAATGGCGGAATAACAAAAATGAACAATAATTTTGTGGATAAAACCACTTATATTTACAAAATATAATTTTACGTTTTTGTCAAAGTAATTTTAATTGCATAGCCGTTAAAAATTGGTGATTTGAAATAAAAGAAAGTTAAAATTAAAAAATTTAAGAACACAATTTGTTTTATTAACCTTTATTCGAACTGACGTCCAATTTAGTCCAACTGAGTTGAATTTTATTTTTTAGGATTTCCTAACATTTTATCAATATTACTCCTGTAATGTCTCAAATCTAAGTAATACAAAAACATCCACTTCTAACAGTAGGCCTATAGTATTATAGCCTAGAAAACCCTATGTAAATATAAACAAACACCTGTACCAAACCCCATGAAGAAATGAAAGTAAGAAACTAAATTAGAAACATTATATCTATTATTTATGTAAAATTTGTCAAAATCATTATACAAGAACACAAGATGGTTAAAAAACGTATTTAGTTAAGTTATGTCAGCCATGTTTTGTAGGCTACTAAACCATTGTAAACACGAGTCAAGCTAAAGACAAATAATGTACCATGTAATTTAAACTATAAACAAAAACACGATAATCCAATGTATGAAACGTATTCTATATTTAAGAAAATATTTATGAAACAATTATTAGTTAATTATATACCGTAGATTATTATTATTACTAAAATATTCACCATAATTAGTTTAACATATGACACAAGTAGTACAACATACACTAAATTCAAAAAAGGAAGTTATTATTTAATCGGGTAAATTAAAATTATTACAAGTAAATAAATTTTATGCTTTAAACGCAAGGACAAATTAATTCTACAATTGTTTTAACCAACAAAGAAATACTTTAGGTATAAAATCCGTCGAAAACTAATTTCAAAAGAGAAAAACACGCCAGGTTAGGAAGACTGCAGTGACGTAATACTCCGTAACCATGGTAACGACGAAAGAAGCCTATGACGTAACATTCACGTGAACGCAGTTGTCGAATCAAATGAATGAATACAGATTTCCGGATGCAGGCATAGACGGAAGTGAACGAACCCCGGCTACATCGTTTTTAAAAGTGAAGCCAAAAATCAGTGCAAATTGAGAACTAAGCGTGGGTGGACGTATCTAATGAAATGAAGAAGTGACGCCGTTAATTGTTTTATAAAAGTGTAATCAGAACGTAAAATAACCCGATATTTACTCATGTGTTCAACCAAAAAACTGATAAGTATTTAAAGAACAGTGATTAAGTTTAAAACTTAAAGGAAATTAGTTAAATAAAAATCTTTACCTTTCTTCTAATCCAATTCCTTATGACGCCATTTCATAATTGTTAACTTCATGTTTAAATTCATAATTGCGTGTATGTTTAATGGGATAATTACAGCAGCACGAGTACCCCTAGCCCGAGATCAATTTGAATTAAAATTAAATTTAATTAAATTATGTATTATGGTGATGAAACTAACTTTATTCTACAAATTTTAAATTGTTATACTGAGCTAAGCCAAACCGGAAATAGACATTTTGTTTAAATAGATATTCCTCATTATAAATAAAACAAATTCAATTCTTTCTTTCTTTCTTGTACCAAACCAAATTATAAACCTTATGTATTTCTAGATGAATAATTTTAACTATATTAAACTAAAATTTTGTTAAATCAAATTTGTACTTATTTCAAAGCTAATATAATTGAAGCTGAACTTAGTAGGTTTCAATTATATTACCTATAGGCTATAGTATTAGTAATTAGTATATTATAAATTAGGCTCCACAACGTGTGGGCAATTGAATTTCAAAGGAATACCTATAATTTATAAACCAATATAAGTATATTATAAATTTGGCTTCCAACTAGTGGGGCTTTATAAAAGGATATAAATATAAATATTATACTCCCAGTCTTTGAATCTACCAAATCGGAGTAATCTAATGTAACATAGTCTTAAGCCATGCCCCTTTGAATTCTGTATAAATACGTGACATGAAACACTGTTAGGTTAGTTATAGTTTGACTATTGTAGCTCTTACATCACTGAAGATGGCGACTTTGTCGTAGAAACACGTTTGAGTTAATAAACGTATTAGTTGTGACATTTTGTGTTCAAAGTTTATTCTATAAAATATAAATATATAATTGATATGCCTTGAGGAGGCGTTGGTTGTGCTGCCTTTCACAAGTTTTTTAGAACGCAAAATGAAGTTATTTCTAAATAGATTTTAATTTTGATAAAGCATCTCTAATTTGAAGTATATTGCAAAATTTGTTGGTCACTCTATTTTGATCTCTATTAGTCCAAGATGATTGTCAAGGTACCAAATTTAATTAATTGTTTATAAAAGTTTCTGATATTCCAAAGTTTTTATATTATAAAACACTTATAGTTATCCTCTTTTTATTTAACATTCAAAGTTCACAGTTTATAGTTCGTTTCACTTAAAAAAAAAAACTTTTAGCACACTCAATCACACTTGACAGTACTCTCACGTATCAAACAACGACTGAAGAAGCAACGCTTGAATGCTCCTGTCGCCGTCCTTTTTCTGATTTTATAATGAAATTCAGCTTTTAGTTCTAAAATCAAATGGTTTTTCTTCAGTAGCCTCACTCAGGGTTATGTTTTTAGCTTTAAATTCATTGAATGCGTTTATAAATGTTTTTATGGTACAAATTGAGTCCTAGATTTTTTATAATCGAGATATAATTTTGGTTGTTAATGTCGAATGTTATTTTTTATTATTGATGAAGCGTTCTTACTGCTGATTTTGGGTTCTAGATTTTAGACCTGAATTCAACTTGATAAAGTGCTTGTATTTGTTAAAACTAAATAATTTGGCTATTATCTTAATAACTACCTAAACCTAAATATTGGTTATACATTTCTATTTCATTTGTGTAAGTTTCATAGTCTAATTTTGTCTTAAAATAAAAGGAATAGTGTTTTTATAATGTAAGGCCATCGCTGCGGATATTGTTGGATTCAAAGTCTGTGGTTTTAAATCTGAGAACGCGTCGTTCCGCTTGGACTGAGATGTAAAAAACAAGATTGATGTTGTTGCTGGGATAATTGTTTTTAAAGTTATTGAAAATATATTGATCGATTACTAATTAAATATGCCTAATTAATTACATTAGGTTTTCTAATATGCACATAAACACAAATAGTTGCTCTGTCCTAATTTTGTAATTATTATTATTTGGTAAAATCTTGTGGGTGATATAATAATTATAATTTATTAGTTAACTTTGGGTGAGGCCTAGGCCTACTCATAGTTTGATTCATTTTGATTGATTTTATCTAATATTTTGATAGAAAATACAGTTCAAATTGTTTTGTACCAATGTATAGGCAATTGTTATACATGAGTAGTTATAACTTGAAGTAAATACTAAATACATTTTTTGCTTCATTAGAGGTATGTTGAATGGTAAATGTTATAAAATATTAGTTGATCATATAATAAATATTATGTTTTGTTCTTTGTAGTCCAAGTACACAGATTGTAAGTTGTTTGACTTGAACATATGTTACTTGAACATGTGTTTTTTATAATTGTTAAGAAAAAATTAATTAAGTTTTAGTAGATCTGGCTGTAACCGTGTATGTAAGAGAAGACCAATTTGCTAATATTTATTTATATTGTGTTTTTCTTTCCAGTTTAATAAAGTTGTTTTGTATGTAAATGTAAATATTATTTGTTACTCAATTATGGTTAAGATGAGTACACAAAAGTAAGTTTCAAGACAGTAAAAACATAAAGAATAACATTCTTGTACAAAAACAAAACAAAATTGAATGTAAAGGTTAAGTATGTTAATATTGCATAGGAGATTAGTGTCTATTAAAAATAACAGAATTCATAAAATTGTTCAAGTTAGTTTTCATCTAGGAATTAGCCTTCCTTCAAGTTGTTCAGATAAATAATATAATTTGCTTTATATTTTAATTTGTATGATAAATACTCATTCATATTTTGCAGTTTTTTTTCTATTTTGAGAAATGTCTTTGATCTTGTTTCCTTTTAATTTTTGGTCAACATTCTACATATTTAATGCAACTTTACTATGCATTTATTTAACTAAGATTTCAACAATGTCATCTAAATTCTTATTAAAAATAAAATATTTACCTGTTGTCTGCTTTGTGTCATTTCTTAAGAATAATCATTTAAATCAATTATTATAACTACTAAGCTATAGAACCACACATGTTACATAATTTTATGACAGTTAACGCATTCGCTATATGGTGCTTGTTTGTTCAACCGGAAAGAAGCCAAACAACATGAGGTAGCTAGGATCATATTTTTTTATTTTCCCACAGATTTTCTTTATTTTCCCACAGAGTTCCTTAAGGTTGTGAGTTGCTTTTTCGCGAACTGAGGCAGACAAACTTGGATGACTTAGGTTCGCTGTGTCTGCTGCGATATTTCATTTCCTCCGACGATGCTGGTTGTCATTGAACCAGAAGCTTCAGTGAGTTCGCCGTCTTTCTGTTTTAAAGATCCGGTTTGTAACCAATTGTCAATAATCCTGGGGAGTCAAATAAATAAAACTGTTCACTCCATTGTAGGTAGGCCCTTCTGAAACAATATCGTGGTTATGTGACTGATTTTGATTACATTGCGTGTGATGCATTGCAAATCTCCTTTTTGATTTTTTTTCTAAAAACACATTACAACGTTAATACTTTGCTCCACGTTTTGAGGTCATTTTAGAAAATCAATACAAAAATCGATTTAAATATTTAAATATGATCCATGATAAAACGTAGCGCAAAGTTTTGTCATCTTGCATGGTGTCAATTTTGTTTGATTTGTTGAATTTTGTGTCAACAGTAAAAACAACATACCAAAAATGTGACCTTCTGAGGTGTGATTTTTCCGTAATCTTACAAATTGATGCTGGAATCAGTTTTTCTCTTTGCAGCAATAATTTAGATGCTTTAATATTGTGGTTAAAACAGCGTTCTACAAAATTAAAGCTTAGGCTACTAAATTCTCAATAAAAATTGTTAGCAGATTTATTCTCAGACCAAAGCTACCGAGCAGTTGCTACCCGAAGATACCAGTGTTAGCAGTATCAGGTAAAGTCCATTTTTTTTTACTAGATCGAGTCTAATTTATAAAAATTGTTCATTTTAACCCTTTGACGGCCATGAGCCGATATATCAGCTTACAAAAATACTTCTGAAAACGGCCACGAGCCGAAATATCGGCTCAACAAATACAACGCCAAAATGGCCGCGAGCTGATATATCGGCTTGTTATTCTTTTAGTGATTACACACTTTTTTTTTTACTATTTTAATTAAATTTTGTTTGTAGTGAAAAGGAAAGAATCAAATTGCTTGTTACTAGTAATCAAATCGAGATTAAGCTTTTTTATTTTCATCTTCATGAAATCGAGTAGGCCTTGATTTGACAGCTGGGAGTAGTGTAGTAGAACAATATCTACATTCAGTTGTTTGCTGTTTACGTCCGTGCAATTATTGATATGGTTATATTTTTGTGTTTATAGTGTTTTAGTATTTGTATTTGTTTAATTGTTTGTAGTTTAGTGTTTCGTTTGGCCTTTATTTGACAGCTGGGAGTTTTAGAACCAATATCATTGCCTACATTCACTTGTTCATTGTTTACGTCTGTGCAAGTATTTATAGGGTTATATTTTTTGTGTGTTTAGTGACTTAATATTTGTTTTTGTAGTTTTTTATAGTTTAGTGTTTGTTTTATTCATTATGAGTAAAAAACGGCGTTGTGTTTCACCAATTAGTGAAGATACATTGCTTAGAGAAGTTCAAGAAACAAATGCAAATTTTACTGATGAAGTGAATGAGCTAGGCCTAACTTATAACAAATTACGCCCACAAACATTTTTTGTTTATATAGACCAGACAAAGTATTTATTAAGATATTCTCTTGAAATTTTCAGTATTTGAACAGAATAAATCAATGTATTAGAAAACAACTATTTAAACTCTATAATACTTTTTTTTAGTTTTACCTATTTCACTCTAAAGTAAAAAAAAAATAATAATAATAAAATTTATTAATCCTCAAAAATTTGTAAATTTTATTTTTAATTTTTAATTAGATCTATAGTCCATAATCTTACAAGTAAAATAAAGTTAATAAACGGTACCAGGAACTGGCACATACTTTCTCACAAATACATTTAAATTACTAAACAGATTCACTGTATAGGCGTTATAAAAATATAAAAATGAAAAATGAAAAGTGAATTTAATATAACTTGTTAAAAATAATTAATAAAATATTGTTTTTAGGTTAAGCCTATACTAGTTTTCTTTACCTGTTGTCTTTTTACAACTTACATCTCAGGATCGTGGAGTTCCTGAACAAGTACTCGCTGGAATATAGGATAGTGAAATTAAACTATAATGGTTCACATAACAACTGATTTTTTATTGGCCGCTTTAGCCCTGCATGTTGTTTTCTTTTTTATATAAAGTTACAAAAAGAATTTTTTACAATCTTATAAATCACTTTGATTAAAAATGTAGCCAAACAAATAACATAAATCAATTTAAATTTAAAAAAAATATATGGTACAAATAGATATGTAATACTTACGTAAAAGGCAGACACATAAACTAATTAATTTAAAAAGAAAACCCCACTCGCACGCGCAACAACACTTCCGTAGCTAGTTCATGTTCGAATTACTTTCACATTACTTATTTAGAAAAGTTCGCCGATCGTAGTGTACACCATTGTCGATGATAGTTATTAGTTCTCGTAAAAAATTCAAATCAGTTTTTCATTAACTCACAAAAAACAACACCCTTTATGACTTGATTAACAATAAATCAATGTTGATTAAATAAATGTTACATATTTAAACTTTTTTAACAATGCGCAGTGCGCAACACTTCAAGCATCCTTACAGCTTGGACTCGAGTTGACAAGTGACGTTAGCGTCTTTCTCCACCGCTCAGAAACGTCAGACCACCCACAGATGTTCAAAGTTGCGTCATATCTTTTTGTTGCTAGCTGTGAGTTCTTTCTGTGGATCTTGCGTTGAATCGCACGTATACCATTTTTCTAAGAAATAGCTTGCAGGTGTTCGCTTCTTATCTCGTCTAGACTGGTGTGGACGTTGCTTTTCTAAATGCGTCTTGAAACTCGTAGCCTATACTTTCCGCGTCTTAAAGTCATTGCATAAACTGTTCATTCTTCAAACTCACATATAGATTGAATATAATAATTACTTTTAATACTTGTCTGCCTTTTACATTTATTCAAATTAATAATTAAATTTACTTTTAAAATTTTGTCTGCCTTTATGAAATATTGAACCGACTCATGTCCTATGCATTTTCCCTACCCTTTACATTTAATCGTGAAGCTTTAGTTTAACTCTTTTTTATTTCTTTATTTAACCTTAATTTAACAATCTTACAAAAATCCCCTTTGTTCATGAAGAAAATTTCTTGAAATTTACCTTCATGAACAAACATTTACTATTTACTATGTCTTATAAAAAAAATAAAAAAAAAAATAAAAATTCCAAAATTCAAAAAATCAAAATTCCAAAAAAAAAAATCAAAGTCCAAAAAAAAATTTTTATCAAACAATGCACAGAAGATGAATTGATTTGTCCACCTTCAAATAAACAAAGTACCATCTATAACAAAAATATTCAAATTAGTTTCAACATTTTACATATCAACTCATAACATTAAAGTACAAAATCAAAAAATAACACTTCTTTAATCAATAAACCTTTTTCACAAACATCCATACTTCTTCATGATTTTAAATAACATTTCAAAGAAAAAAGCTTTTAATAATTAGGCCTACTTTAATAACAATATTGAATAATTCAAATTACACAATATCAAAATTCAAATATCATTCACACTTTCATTCACACAACAAATTATATAAATAAAAAAAAATTTACTTCAACGCTTTATTCAAAACTACCCACCCCCTTCTTGTTCAAAGAAACTTCTTATTTGGCATTGCATCTGTCCTGTCATCTTATAAGAACAATACAAAATTATTATTATACCTTTTGTTGATAATGTATATCACTAAACCATTATCCTAAATCTACGAAGGTTTATGATACCTACAAACATATATCACCAGAGTTCACCTTGGCGGATGAACACTGGTTACTTGGCCGTTTTTTAAAAGACACCTTACTTTGAAATCATCAGACATGGTTCAACGTTATTATCTCTTTGACCCATAACAGTGATATATTGAACCATGCCTGACTACATCCTGACCATGCAGGTTCACATAAATTAAATTATGTATACTTTTCTCATAATACAAACATTACAATATCATATATTATCAACATAATATACTCACTAGTCTACGTTACTATTATTTATACCTCTAACCTAAACAGTTACCTATTTTGGCGTAGAGTTGTTTTGCGTAACGTAGTACTTACGTAGTTCCACTACATTGTAGGTTCCTACCTCTTCACCATTTGTCACGTCCTCTAAAACATAGGCATTCTCCATTTTTATTGCCCTTACCCTGTATGGTCCTCTATATAGCAAAAAGAATTTCTTTATCTCCTTCTTGAGACAAGACGACAAGTAATGATTCTTTATTAAGACTAAATCTCCTATATTATACCTTACAGGTTTTAAATTCTTATCATGAAAACGCTTTCTCTGTTCTGCCTTCATCTTTAAATTTTTTCTTGTTAATACCAATTTTTCTTCAAACTCTATCTCTCTGTTGTCAGGAAATTCTAAAAATTCTCTATATATCCTAGGACATCTTTCTTTGTAAATCAGTTCATATGGCGTAAAATTAGTTGAATCATGGATAGAGTGATTTATGCACCTTTCTATAAATCCTACATATTCTGGCCACCTGTTGTGTTGTTCGTGGACGTAAATGCGGAACATTTTTCCAAGTTCCCTCATGCATCTCTCACTAGGATTACTTTGTGGATGATAAACAGAAGTATGTCTTATGTGAATTCCTTCCCAGCCCAATGTTTCATACCATACTTGCGACTGAAATTGGCTACCATGATCACTCAAGATAACCTTTGGTTTTCCAACCTCACTCATGTAATTTTTAACTATTTTATCTGCCAAAACTTGTGAAATTGCTCGTTTTACTGGATAAAGCTTTATAAATTTAGAAAAAACATCTACCATAACAAAAATGTACTTTACCCCCCCCTCTACCAGTTGGTAGTTCCCCAAACAAATCTACTGCAACTAAATCTAACGGTTTCTCTGGCAAAATATTAATCATTAACCCCTCTTGTTTTTTATTACTAACCTTACTTTTTTGACATAAATCACATTCCCTTAATTTCATTCTAACAATTTTTTCAAGTTTTGGATAATAAAAAGTTTCTCTTAACATACGATAACATTTTCCACCTCCTATGTGGCCATATCTCTCATGACAATCATCAATCATGGTATTAATCATCGTACTTGGTGTACAAATCTTAAAACTATCCACTTCATTACTTTTTCTAAATAAAACATCCTGATGTATTACAAAAAACCTATTTAACTTATCATAATTTTTACCTTTTGTTTTCAAATTCTCAATAATTTCTTTATACTTTAAATCTTTTAATTGTTCCGAAACTAAATTTTTGAATAACTCTTTTACTTTCTTGTCTCTAAATTTTGACTGTTTCTCTAATTGCATTTTGTAAATTCTGATCACACCCTCTTCGTTCTTTCTAATTATTTCTTTATTATCAATTCTAGACAATGCGTCTGCAACCACATTATCTTTCCCAGGACAATATTCAATTTCTAAATTGTACTCCTGTAGGTACAACATCCACCTTAATAGTCTCCCATGAGTTAACTTACAATTTTTTAAAAACATCAAGGCTTTATGATCAGACTTTACAATTATTTTATTTCCTAATATGTAATTTCTGAATTTTTTGCAGGCAAAAATTATGCTAAGTAACTCTTTTTCGGTAATTGTATATCTCAATTCAAAATCCTGTAAGCTTCTACTTGCGAATGCTATCACCTTGTGATTATTATCTTCATCTAATTGATACAATACTGCACCAAGTGCTAAATCCGATGCATCTGTGTTCATAAAAAATGGTTTACTAAATTCAGGATGTTTTAACACTACACATTTTAAAAATTCTCTCTTAATTTCATTAAAAACATTTCTTTCTTTTTCGCCCCATATCCACTGTTTACCTATTTTACTATTTCCTAGCAGATGTTTAAATTGTGACGTTAATTCTGCATAATGTTTTCGAAACTTCCTGTAATAGTTACAGAGACCCAAAAAACTTTGAAGTTGTTTCAAATTTCTTGGCTCTGGAAAAGACTCTATTATTTTAATTTTACTTTCATCTGCCCTTATACCTAAATCTGAAATTATGTACCCCAAAAAATTTATTTCCCTTTTACAAAAATTTGACTTACTTAATTTAATAGTCACATTGTATTTTCTCAATCTATCAAAAAGTCTAGCCAAATGCTCAATGTGCTCATCAAATGTTCTCGACGCTATGCAGATGTCATCAACGTAAACAACTGCGAAGGATGAAACTTCCATACCCATGACATGAGATAAACCTTTTTTAAATATTGACGTGCTTACATTTAACCCAAATGGTAATCGTTTAAATTGCAAATTTCTCCCATTAAAAGTAAATGCAACATATTTCCTGGACTCTTCGTCCAACTCAACTTGCCAAAACCCACTAACTAAATCTATACTCGTTATATATTTAACCCCCTCAAATCTTGCAAATCGTCAATATTTTCAGGCGCCTCTCTATCAGGAATAATTAATTTATTTGCTTGTCTAGCATCCAAGCATAAACGTACAGAACCATCTTTCTTAATTACACATACTAACGGATTTGAATATGGACTATTTGAATTTTCTATTATTTCATTTTCTATCATTCGTTCTAATTCTTGGTTTACAGCCTCTCTTTTTGAATGAGGTACTGCATATGACTTATTTACGAATTGTACACTCTTATCAATATTTAACTTGGCTTTAAAATTTAAAATCTTCCCTGGTTTATCTGAAAAAATATCCCTATAATGATTCAAAATTACTTTAAATTTCTCCCTATGATACCCATTTTCTAAATTTGCACTTTCTAAAACACTTTCCATTATCTCTTCCCATTTTAATTCATTACTATTTACTTCAGTTTCTTCTTGCATTAACTCATTATAAAAAGAACAGACTGTACTTTCCAATTGACATTTAACCTCATTTAGTTCTTCACTTTCATCATGAACAATTACTTCACTTTCCTTACATATCTTTAAACTACACATAGGCCTATACACATCTTTACTTCTACTAATGAATTTTGTAGTTACTTCAACATTGTCCAATTTAAAATTAATAATTTTATTTTCAAAATCAATCTTTGCCTTACTATTTCCCAAAAAATCACAACCCATTATAAAATCCAAATTCAAACCTGTTACTACTAAAAAATTCATTAGTATAACCTTACTTCCAATTTCTACTTCTAAACAAATTTGTTTTGACACTCTTTTGCTTCGAACACCAGTCACGCCCATTATCAACAAATTTGCCACTGGCAACTGCATAATTTTACCATCACTCAAATCTAACAATTCTTTAAATACATTTTCATTAATTACAGTAATCTCTGACCCTGAATCTACAATACATTTAAATGGTTTATTCAAAACTTTTATCTCTACTTCAATTATTTCTCCTTTTATAGGCTGTGACTTAATGTCTGTAAATTTACTTTCATCTATTAACATATCTTGGCTTTCTAGATCTACATTACTACTATTCATTTTCGACCTATTCTCTTTAGACAACACGATGCCAGCCGATCGCACTATTGTCTCCTCTCGTTTCCCCTCTGTTGCACTGTCTCGTTCTGTCTTCTATCCTGCCTAACCTGACTGTTCATTTCTCTATCTGTCATCGGTGCCTCTCTATTAGGTGGCCTATTCTGAAATCTACCCTGACTATTGTTATTATTATTATTATATCTAGGTACATATGGTTCTCTATTATTTCCAAAATTTGGATGTCTGTTCTGATCATACATTGGTCTATTTTCATTAAAGTTTCTATTTCTATTTTCAAAAAAATGGCCTATTTTTATTGTATTCTAAACCATTATTATGATTTCCCTCGTTTACATACTTCTGACTCTCTTGCCAGTCCATAATTATTTTTTCCAACCTATTTAGATTCTCAGGCATTGCCGCTAAGATTACCAATCTTAAATCATTTGGAAGTTGTTTAACGATATGTCTTGTAAAAGTCTCCATTGGCATAGGAGGATCCAAAAACTGTGTTTGATGAAATAACCTGATAACATAATTGTGTACTTCTCTTAACTGACCTACATAAGGTTTTCCTAACATAATTTTCACTCTTAAGTTCTCCTGTTTATCTTGCGACCAAAATCTATTTAAAAATGCTGTTCTAAACTCTATAAAACTAAGCCATTCTTTATTGTGTACATCAAACCAAATTGCAGACTCATCTTTGAAATATTTACGCATTAACGCTAATTTTAATTCCCATCTATCTTCTCTATATTGGTTAAATATCTCTAAAGCATTTATAAAAGTTTTAGGGTGTGGTTCCCTCTTTTCATTAAAAAATTCTGGAATTACAGTTTCACTTTTATAATCACCTACCATAACTACAGATTTAGCATCTAACTTAACCTCAAAATCATTTTTTAACTCATCAAAATTTTGTTTTACATTATTTAACTCTACGTTTACCTTATTTTCAAAATTTGTAACATTATTATTAACCTGTTTAATTTCATTATTTACTTTTACCAATTCATCATCCATCTTCTCATTCATTTGCGTAAATTTACTTTCAACTTGTACATTTGTTTCAATAATTTTACTTTCTATCACTTTAAAATTACTTTCAACTTCCTTTGAAATTTTCTCAATTTTCTTTTCTGTTTCTACACATGAATTCTCAAATTTTTTATTTAAAATCTCAAAATTTTGTTCAAAGTTATTAAAACTATTTTTAATCTCATTAAATTTCAAATGTAAACTATCAAATTTTTCATTAAATTCTTCTTTATTTTGATCCAATTTTAAATTCAATTTATCATTACTTTCTTTATTTTCTTGTTTATTTTGATCAAACTTTAAATTCAATTTGTCATTAATTTCCTTAAATTCTTGTTTATTTTGCATGAATTGATCTTTTATAAAACTAAACATTGCATTAA
>JAGFPH010006365.1:36142-50380 GCA_018207615.1 Philaenus spumarius
TAATAATTATTAGATAATCCACATATAGCATTTTTATTTTGATTTAAAGCATATTTTTTTTTATTTTTGAATCTTTTACCGAACCCCATTTTTTTACACAGTATAACTTAATATAATTTTTATTTTTGCAACGCATATCGTTGCAAAATGGCTTTCCCAACGTGGGGCTGATAAACGAAAGAAGATATATTTCATTTTGCAACGCATATCGTTGCAGAATCAATATTTCAGAGACTAAAACATGAACAATTTACTATTTTTTCATATAAAAATATTGTTATCATACTGCATTATAAACTGATTTTTCTAATGCATGCGTTACATGAAGTGACTATTTATTGTAGTCATTCACGACTTGCTTAGAAAGTCAGCTGATTATTCACTTTTTTTCACACATAGGACCTGAAAGTAATGTAAAAAATTAGTGCGGCTACAGACGTTCATGTATACATGAGCGGTTTACATGTATAAGTGTACTGCGCAAGTATACATGAACATCTGTATGGATGATATTGCACAAGTTCGGGACTTGTGCAGGTGACATGAATAAGTTCAGATTGCCAAACTGTGTGCTTGTACAATTCGTGTATGCTCATGCACACTTGTGCGTGCATGTAGGAGCAACCGTGCAAGTCAGTTCAAGTCTTGTATTCAGAGCGAGCTGTGGTTTCTTCTTTTGTTTTGCGAGCGTCTGTATTGTTCGTTTTTGTCATAACAAGTCATACACTAAAAGGCCAGAAAGACATTATGGAAGAGTTTATAAGTAGATATCGGGGTGAACCATTCCTTTTTCTGGGTAAAAGTGTGGAATACCATAGTAAAATGAAAAGAGAAGCGGCGTATAGAAAATGAATATACAAGTTGAAGAAGATGGACCCCAGTGCAGACCGTGATAAAGTGTTGAAAAACATAAACAGCCTCAGGACGAATTGCAGAATGGAAAGGAAGAAAGTATGAAATCGCAGAAATCAAGGGCAGGTACGATTAACTTTATGAACCAACGTTGTGGTACTTGGAATTTTTAAATGATCAACAAACTCCAAGAGCTTCCGTATCCAACGCCACTCTTTACACTAGATGCTGCGTTTATTTTCTTGTTTTCTTCGATACAAAATGAGACCGGCGACGGCGAGTAGATCTTCATCATCACTAAAATACATGGTTTGGTTGGAATTTAAACACACAACACAATGTACAACAACACACAACAGTAGAAAAACACACCACGACAATGCGGAGAAAGCAGTAACTGTTCAAACTGTTGACAGTTACGAGTGGTTCCTGTAGGGTTTTCATGTCTTCTTGCGTAGTACACTTGTACATGTAAACCGCTCATGTATACATGAACGTCTGTAGCCACCTTTAGAAACATTGTCAGAATCTGTGAAATTATTTTTACAGCAGTCTAGAAGAAAAGGTATATAAATATCATAGTTATTGAAACAAACTTTTCATGCCTTATTAAAATTCTTATTAAATTTTTACGAAGAGTTAAAATTATAATCCAAACTATTAAATCGCTGTAATTGATTTAAATAAAATATTTGTATAAAGTGATAAAGAAATAACAATTTCTATCACACATTTGAAGTTTGTGTGTGTTGGTGTGTGTGCGTGTGGGTGTGAGTGTGAAAGTTAGTACTGTAACAATGAATTCTTAAATGTGTTTTGTGTTATCAGTAATGTCATATAATATTTAAAAGCTAGGAAATCGAAAAAAAAAAAAATGCTAACACTCAGTAATAAAATCTCTTAAATTACCGGTAATCTTCATATCCAAATATTCCTTAGTGACATAATACCTTAAAGAACTTATAAAATTTATTTAGTGATGTAACTTTAAAATAATAGAAGCTTATTTTATATTTTCTGTTTATTAACACGTAACATTAAAAATGTCATTCGCCATGACTGAGCGCGGCTTTAACCAGACATGCACTATTTACTTTACATTGGAAAAGAGGAGATTTAGTCATTGCCTATGGCCAAATTTCGTACCTCAGTAGTTAGTAGAGACCCTTCTACGAGTACTGTTAGCGTAGACTAGGAGATTATCGACTACAAAGAAAGTATAGGCGTTCAAAAACAGCCGTTTTTGAGCCAACATTCTAAACTGCCGTTTTCGACCACTCTGCCAATATTTTCACAATTTAAGGTAAGTTATTAATTTAAATTCATTATTTTGATCACTTCTATTCATATCATAAGATATTTCACCATATTAGTGAAAAATCAATTTAAAAATAGCTATAATACGTCCTAACAGTTCCTCTTAATTTTTCGCTTTGTCTTCATTTTTTCTCTTGGTTTATGAATGATTAGTATATTTATATAAATCTAAAATAATACATTATGTACATTTTAAATAAAATTCTAATAAAAACTTATTTATAAAAAGTTTGATAATTTACAAATTATGTTATTTAAAACACATTCAGGTTTTACCAGCACTTGTTTTCAAAATTAAATACAAGATTCTTGGCAATAAACAGTGGCGGAGAAGCCTATAGTTTCATTTTTCTAAATAATGTTTTACAAGAATTATTAAAAACTTAATGAAACTGGTACTACATATATTTTGCAATTGTATAGTGAAAAATTCAGATTTAAATACCGTACTACAATATATTCACTATATTATAATCTTCTTTTTAAAATAGTCAAAATGGTTGAAATAAAATTGATTTATTTTTCAGATTGTTATAATAAAGCTATATAAACTGTTTCCATCTCATTATATGAATTATATAATTTCCTTTGTTGAACATATCTTTCAAAGTATTGCATCACTAAAGTAATTTCCAACAAGTCTTTGTGGATTTTTGATGCACACATCTAAAAATACAGTAGGGTACTGTAAATAATCAGCATAATATTGATTAAATAAATAAATACAAATTAAAATACTTACAAATAAAATGAAACTGGTAAAAAGTAAAATCGTTCGGACAGACATTTTTAAAGAATATGCTTTACATAGAGTGAAGACTATGCCACAAATGTGTACAGCAGTTGTTGTTGAATGTTTGCTTTAAGTAAACACATTCCACCTGCATCATTTGTTTAGCAATATTGTATTCTAAAGTCATAAATTATATTTAAGAATGACTAAGTTTCTCACTAAACAATGGATTTTGATGTTGAATCTACATTTTTAATTTTAGTAAAAAAAACCCCATGTGATACAGGATTTTCCTTTATTTGAAAATAATTGAGCACATACATTTCTTATAAATATAGGAAAATCGTACAAGCGAGTGAGAAACATGTGTTGAAGACTAAATTATAATCTAGGTTCTAACTATGTAAACATTATACTACCTAAAACTTTATTATTGGGGTACATATTGCGGCTTCAGCCGGCAAAGACGGCTTATATCCAGTTCTGTGCATGGGCGGATCCAGCCAGTTTTCAAGGAGGGGCTGCCGAGGGGGAGGGGGTATAGAATATTTTTTTTTGAAAACAGTGCTTGAAAACGTCTTTTTAGACTATCACGATCACCCATTTTGAATAGGAATTAAGGATTATATGCTTTACCCCAAAATAAAGCTTTATTATAACAAATTGTAGAGAATAAACCATAGAACTGTATACTTGAAAATTTTAAATAGATTTATTCTAAAACCTTATTTTACTAAATTACAACTAAACAAAATTTTTACAAACGTATAGTAGGCCTATATAGTTTCAGCCAGACAGGAAAAGGTAACGGCTAACTGTACATATTTCACGGAAATACCCGAATAGTTCGGAACGCTAAACCAGGTTTCCTTATATTAAACGAAAATATAGAACTTGCACTTCAAATCGATATAAAAATTATTATACAAATATTGCATATAGATTTGTAATAGATACAACGATTGCAAAATGTGCTTTCTCAATTTTTGAAAACTGTCCAATGACGAGGGTTTACAGACAAATTCATATCTAAGAAACTATAAGAGTGACGAATGATTAGAAGATCGTGGTAGAAAGTTAAAATCTTGACAAAGCAAGTGGTGTCCTTATCTTTTTCTCAAAACAAGTCTGTGTCAAAACGATTATGTGCCTTTAAAAAGTGACGAGTTTGAATCATTTCCTTATGTTTTGTAGCGCGCATCAATATTGATTTAGGCAACTATAATTTTACAACGATGATTACATATGTAAATATACTTTTTAGAAGAAATACAAAAATTGAAGTTTAAAACCTTTTCTTTCCAATGGTTTTTGTTTTATTGAGATTTCGTAATATTTAGTGGGTGAAATATTCGATACAAGTTGTGTTATCTGAGACTACTCAATTGAACAGTCTGCCACTTAGACGACTAAACAAAAATATAATAACGCAAAGGGGGGCTGCAGCCCCAACAGCCCCCCCCCTGGATCCGCCAATGGTTCTGTGTCCAGTAGCTGTAAAGCTTCCATGTTAACATGTTTAAGAAGTCTTTTCTCATTCTCATGCATAGTCCTTGATAAAATCTCTCACTAATTTTATATTTACGTCTGAATGTAACTCATCATTACACTGATATCATCTTGCGTTAGTTATTGTGCGAATTATACTTTTTGACTGATGTCCTTGTATATCTCCGAAGCTATGCTCCATATGTAACCATCGGTCTGATAACTGTTAGATAAAGTAATCACTGGTTGTAAAGGTTCATTTACGATTTTCTGCCATTTAGCCAATACATTTGACGACTTTTAAGGTGAATTTGTTCTATTTTTTTCACATGGTTTTTCCATGTTAGGCGTTCTCAGATATTTAACTGAATCATATTGCGGTATTGGCTTATTATTTATATAAACATATTGGTTAGAATCTACATGTCGCAAAGCAAATGTAATATAGGTTGACTTTTGTTCAATAAGTTTAATTTTCCAGTCATGGCTCCATTCCACTACCTGATTAAGAGCTCTTTAAAGATGTTCAGTTGCCTGAGAATCACTAATGGTTAAAATTACTGTATTGTCAGTGAATGTGGCAAAAGTTGTATTAATAATGGTGGGAATATCTGAAGTGTACAATGAATACAAGGTGGGCCCAAAAACACTGCCTTGAGGCATTCCAGTCTGTATGGGATAAAAGGCTGATTTAGCATCTCCATAGATAACAAAAACAAACAACCTGCGAGATATGATTCCACCAATCGACAGTAATTGGTAAAGTTCTACTTTGCTTAACAGCAAGCCTTTGTGCCACACCCTGTCAAAAACTTGTGCAGCATCAAGAAAAACAGCACAATAGTATCTATTATCTTCAAAAGCCTTTTATACGACAGCCGTTGTTACTCTGTGTATTTGGTCTGTTGTGGAAAGTTGTATATGGAACTCGAACTGATGATCCGGTATACTCGTTAAGAGCTTAAGTCGTTTGAATAAAAATTTCTCTCACAACGAAGAGAATTTAGAAAAAAGTGAATTCGGTCTGTAAGATGAAACATTTTAAGCAAGTTTATATATTATGCACCCGAGTGTTTCAAGATTTTGCAGATCATCGTGCTGAAGAAACCAGATAAACAAGACTTACAAAATAAACTAATTGTAACTAATGAATCTTCTTACGCATAGAAGTAGAACAAATCAATTTGTCTTGAAACTTACTTTTGTGTACTCATCTTAACCATAATTGAGTAACAAATAATATTTACATTTACATCCAAAACAACTTTATTAAACTGGAAAGAAAAACACAATATAAATAAATATTAGCAAATTGGTCTTCTCTTACATACACGGTTACAGCCAGATCTCCTTAAAACTTAATTAATTTTTCTTAACAATTTTAAAAAACACATGTTCAAGTAACATATGTTCAAGTCAAACAACTTACAATCTGTGTACTTGGACTACAAAGAACAAAACATAATATTTATTATATGATCAACTAATATTTTATAACATCCTCCCCCCCTTTAAAATTTGATAACTCTACAATTAGAAAATTTTAAAGATTTGAAAAAAGAGTAAGTTTCTGGGGTACTTTCACTTGTCTTCCGCTTCTAGTCTTCTTTTCAACAGTCACTTTTTCTTTATTGTTTACTTCTTTATTCTTATTAGTTATAGACATTTCTTCATTAGCAAATATTTCCAACGGATACAGTCTCTGAAGTGGTCTAATCAACACACCGTTTGCTGTTTTCACTTTTGCTACTCTTGAAATATCATCTTTTCCTGGATAAACTTCTTGTATTAATCCTAAGGGCCATCTTATTCGCTTTACATTGTCATCTCCGATTAATACTATTTCACCAACTACGGCTTGTCTACATTTCAGATTCTTACCATGATGAACAAGTGTAGCCAAATATTCCCTTTTAAATCTATCTCTTAGTGATTTCCTTAACTTATTCACATAGCGCACTCTCTTATTCAAGCTCGATGTTTCAATTTTGTCTAAGTCAGGCACCTCAGTAGTTGTCATCGGTTGTAAAAATAAAGCAGGCGTTAATGGTTGTAAACAGTCATCATCATTTGAGAGATAAGTCAAAGGTCTTGAATTCACTGTTGCTTCACAATCGCATAAAATAGTTGACAGTTCCTCATATGTGACTGACGAATTTCCTAAATTTCGTCTAAGAATTTCCTTTACCATTCCGATGAGCCGTTCCCACCAGCCGCCCCACCAAGCTGCTGAAGGAGGATTGAATATCCAATGAATCCTTTGCACAGTTGTAACCTTCACTATTTCTTCCCAGTTCAGTTTTTTCAATAGATTACTAGTTCCTAAAAAGTTCCTACCATTGTCTGAATATATTGTAGTAGGTCGACCTCTTCTCGCTATGAATCTACGAAGGGCAGAGAGAAAAGCTTCTGTAGAGAGTGAAACAATAAGTTCAAGATGTATTGCTCTATACACTGCACAGGTAAATAATACAATATATGCTTTTATACCTTCTTTCAAATACAGAGGCCCAGCGATGTCCACACCAGTCGTCTCAAAAGCTTTTGAATCATTAACTCTTGCCAGTGGAAGTGGAGGTGGTGGTGTCTGAAGAGGTTTAACTTTGTGTCGCTTGCAAATACTACATCTTGATACAATCTTTTTGACAGTGTTTCGACACTTTAATATCCAAAAGTTTTGCCTCAGAATTGAAACTAGGGTGTTGATGCCCGCATGAAAATGGAGACTATGTTTTTCAATTATGAGCTTTACAACCATTCGATGGTTTGATGGTAGTAAAATAGGATACTTAAAATCTTCAACATCGTCCATGAGGGTCAACTTTGATTTTACTCTCAACAAGTTATTTTCATCAGTAAAAATCTGCATTTTAATGTTCTTCAATGTCAGCTCCTTAAATGATTCACTTTGTATACATCGTAGAAGTTTGGTTTCTGCATTTTTTACTTCGGATCCATTTAACTCGCCATTAGTCTTGTTCCCTTTTGTGTTATTACAAAAACGAAAAATCCATCCAATAACTCTGACAGTTTTTGTATACTGGTTAACATTATTTAATTGTTCCGTGAATTTAGGCTCTACTACTGAAACCGATGTAACAACAGATTTTCTTCTTTCTTGATTAACTTCTTCTTCCTGAATCGTTATTTCACTTGTTGGCCACTGATCTTCAGAATCTTTTAACCAATCAGGGCCTTTCCACCACTTACTAGCTGCTAAGTGTCTACCACTACATCCTCGGGAGGGGAGATCGGCAGCGTTAAAGAATCCAGGAACGTGATACCAGTCATCAGGATTTGTTAACCGAGAAATCTCATTACACCTATTACCTACGAATGTACTCCAATTTCCTTTAGTTTTAATCCAGGCTAGTGCAACCATAGAATCCGTCCAAAAATAATATTTACAATCAGGGATTTTTAGAACTGACTTTACGGTAACCAACAGTCTTGAAGCTATGAGAGCTGCCATCAACTCCAAACGTGGAATAGTCATGGGTTTTGTTGGCGCTAACCTAGCCTTAGCTTCAACAAGCTGAACTGAGACACTCTCTCCTACTTTGACTCTAATAAAAATACATGTTGCATAAGATAATTTACTAGCATCAGCAAACGTGTGAAGACTTATGTTCAGCACTGGACCTATACAATCACTAAACCTCCGTGGAATCCTACAGCTTGTCAAATAGTGCAGATCCTCAATCCACTTATCAAACTGTAGTAAAACGTCGTGAGGTAGTTCATCGTCCCGGCGAAGTTTCAACTTCCACACTTCTTGTAGTAAAAGCTTAGGGATCAAAGTAAATGGACTAGATGAAACTCCAAAAACTACCCTACAGTGTCGAAAGTAGGATATTTTCCTAGATGCGTAGTCATCCCACCATAAAAACCGCATAACATCCCGATCATTTTGTGACAAACTTATCTGCAAAAAAGCTTTCTTTATGTCTGCAACTACACCTATAGGCTGCTTCCTGAATTTCATCAATAGAGATGGAATCAATTCTATTAAGTTAGGACCCTTTTCCAAACAAGAGTTAAGAGAGTTCCCATTACAATCCAAAGCTGATGCATCGAAGACTGGTCGGATCTTGGTCGTGATACTGGCCTCCTTAACTACAGCATGGTGAGGTAGGTAATGCTTAGGCCTAATGTTAGATGATGATTCTGTTATTACCTCTTCAGTTATCCCAGCATTCAACCACTCTGCAAACACTTGGTCATATTCACTAAACTTGCCTAACTTAACTAATTTCTTAGTAACAGAATATAACCGCTTTTCAGCCATGTCTCGGTTGTCGCGTAGTTCAGGATGGCCTTCAATCCACGGAAGAGTCACCTCATACCTGCTTTCACTATTCACAGTAACGGTATTCTTAAAATGTTTCATAGCATCAGCTGCCAATGTCTCCTTTGATTTAGCCTCCATAGGCTCGTTAATACCTAAAACATCCAAACGCCAGAGGTCTGAAATATCCATTTTGACAAAACAACTTATGCTAGTTATTGACCTTTTAGTGATTCCATTATACTGACCCATGACTGTCCAACCAAGATGGGTGTGTACAGCAACTAAAGACTCATCTAGGCGTTCAAGAGTACCTGTAAGTAATTGCCCTAAAACATCCGCTCCGAGCAGCAACTTTATGTCTGACGTCTCTCTGCCGACATCTGAAAGATGAATTCGCTTGCTCCTTAAAATAGATGAATATTTGCTACTGTCTAGCCTAGGCACATAGTTACAAATCTTTTCTTGATCTAGTACATTAACTGGAAAACTTACAGTACCTTTGAGATCACTGACTTCCACCTGATATAGGTTATGTGGAGTCTGTTTAGTTTCAATACCTCCAAACAACCCATGAATGATTGTTTCTTCTCCAGTTTTAGTCAAATGTAATTGATCCACACAGTCTTTTGAAATATAAGATCTTTGTGACCCTGAGTCTAACAGTGCTCTAACTGGTAAGGATTGTTTCTGGCCTAGCCCTGATGTTCTTACAACCAAAGTTTGAAGTAGTGTTTCTTTATTTTGATTTGAGATCAAAGACTCTGATTTTTCATTAACTCCTATTGAGCACACATTTTCTTTGTTAGTAGCTCCACTTTGATGTAAGTTATCTAAGTTTGGACACATTAGGCTATAGTGTTTTCTTTTACAAATAGCACACGATACATAAACTTTACATTTTTTACTAGTATGGCCTATCTTTAAACATGAAAAGCATGCTCCCTTTTTTGTAATAAACTCTCTCTTTTCTTTTAAGGTAAGTTTCTGCAAGCCAGCACAATCTTGAATACTATGATTTCCTTTGCTACAAAATAGACATGTAGGCCTACTCACCGCCACAGAGCTGTCTGTTGCAAGAATTGTAGACGCTGTAGGTAAACCCTTTTCAAATTCACGTTGAATGCGTGGCTGTCCTTTTGGTTTCCGAGTGTGGTTGTCCTTTGATATGAGGTCTCGGTCGACTGCAAAGCTGGTTCTCGCAAGTGTCAACCTCTCTTCACTCTCAACTTCAGAACGTAAAAAATTTAACAATAACTGTAAATAATTAACATTATTACTTGAGTTTACTGACTCAGTGCTAGCTTTAAATTCATTTAGGCCTATTTTATTAGAGGTTCTATAACGTTCCCAGGCTTTAAGAGTTTCATCTGGCAAAGCAGACTCGACTAATGGATACAACATGGCAGCATATTTGTCTGAAGTAACACCAAGGGTTTCTAGGGCACGTAGTTGAGTTTCAAGTTTATCAGAAAGAGAGGAAAGTGGCATGTTATTCATTTTAGTTGCTTGTTGCAATACTAAATTTAGCAATTCCCTAACATAAACTTCTATTAAAAACTCATCTCGGGCAAATCTGGACTTTAACTGCTTTATAGCCTTTACATAATTTTCACCAGAAGGAGGAAATGATTCTACGATCTCCCTAGCTGAGGAACCTGGTGTCATCGATTGAATTAGATATTTAAATTTATCTTCATGTTCAATTTCTTTGTCTTCATGGACCTTTTTAAATTGTCCCCAAAACCCAATCCAATTCTTTATATTTCCATCAAAGAGTTGTAATTCTAACTTAGGTAAGTGAAAATATCGTTTATGCCTCTGTGAAACTAACTCACCATTTTTGCTGCTTGTAGATGCATTTAACATTTTCTCATACTTAGCCTTTATGAAAAACCATTTCTTTTGATACTCCTCTTGACTGTCATATTCCACATCCAACTGGGTATCATCAGTGTCTCCGACAATCAACAAGTTCTTAATTTCCACATCTAATACCATTAGGTTGTCAATCTTGCCTTCAATGGCTGAGAAACTTGCTTTCATATGTGTTTCTTTACTACTAAAAGGCAATTCTTCATTATTTAAAAGATCTTCTAATTCATTATAAGCCTTAGTGAAGAGTCTTCTTACTTGTTTTCTTTCCTTTTTCAATTTATCTAGGCCTTCCATTATTGAAGTTATTAACTAGGCCTAGCCTATAATACACTAATTAAATATCCTGTCACGGTCGCCAATTATATGTCTTGAAACTTACTTTTGTGTACTCATCTTAACCATAATTGAGTAACAAATAATATTTACATTTACATCCAAAACAACTTTATTAAACTGGAAAGAAAAACACAATATAAATAAATATTAGCAAATTGGTCTTCTCTTACATACATGGTTACAGCCAGATCTCCTTAAAACTTAATTAATTTTTCTTAACAATTTTAAAAAACACATGTTCAAGTAACATATGTTCAAGTCAAACAACTTACAATCTGTGTACTTGGACTACAAAGAACAAAACATAATATTTATTATATGATCAACTAATATTTTATAACACAATTAATATGTGTACTATGCTTATAAATCGTTTAATCCTTTTCATAATAATGTATTTTATTTTTACAATATATCATCCATATAATAATTTAATGAATATAGGTAATATATTCCAATGTTAAAGATATCCAAACATTCAATAAAAAATACTTTAAGACTTAACTTACATAAAAATATAATACAATTTATATCTCATGTTGTTCAAAACCAGTAGAATCCTGATAATTCAGGTATTGCTAATCCAGAAATCATGGTAATCATTAAATTTTATGTTTAGGTTAAAAACAACATATAAGGGGGGGGGGGGGGAAAAAAAAATTTTAAATTTCAGTCAACATATTTTGGTGTTAAGTTCAGATTAAAGTTCAATATAAATTATATACTTTATGCCATGGCGTCTGTGAGCTCACGTGAAAAACAGTTTACTATTTAAATTCATTATTAGATGGATCTTTAATAAAACTTAACATAAGGAAATTTTGATTGTTTTACTGTATGATTTTTCAATTGATATTCTGTAGCACGGTATATATAATACTAACGGTAGGGTTCACGAGTGGATGCGCAGTAACTCGTGACGTCAACGGGACCCACTTTCTCATAAGCTCCATAAGCTTATCATGTAAAAATTGAAGAGCCTTATGTAAAAATGTAATAACTTTAAAAATATTTAACTGATTTTAATAAAATTTGAACCACAAATAGAAAACATATCTTTAATAATAATATGAAAAAATCAGATTGTTACAACAAATTTTAATACCTTTACTGATTAGGCCTATACAAATTACTTTCCGATATCTTTATTCGGTGAACAATTTTTTGTTCATGTCTTCAGTAAAAATTGAATAATTTTAAAAATATTTAACCGATTTTAATAAAATTTGAACCACAAATAGAAAACATATCTATAATAACAATTTAAGAAAATCAGGTTGTTAGAACGAATTTTATTACCTTTACTGATTAGGCCTACAAAAATTACTATTTAAAATTCGACAAATGGTGAACAATATTTTTTTATTTTGAATTATTTGACATTTATTTTAATTGTGTATTGGGATAGGAATATAATAAGTTATAGAGTATTTTATTGTGAATGCAAATCTTTTTTAATATTTAAAATCGAATAAATTATATATATCAAAAGATATATGTACATTTTTAAAATGTATTGTAAAATTTTGTTTACAAAGTATATACGTTTTCGAAAGGTACCTAAATTTTAATAATAATAATTTATAAATCAAATAATTTATCATATCTTGATGATTTTTCACAGAATGTGTATAATAATCTCTGATTATTTTACACATTAAACTCTGTATTAAACTCTGATTTTAGATTACAGGAATTTAATACTTATAGCTAGTAGTCTAGTGTTAATACTCGTACGTATTTAGTTTTTATTTTATTTTGTTTGCGGCATTATTTGAATCCAAATAAACAATGGACATGCAGTTGAATGACAATATTTAATTAACCTTAGATATTTAACTCATAACACACTTACAATCCTAATTAATACACATAGGCTACACTCGCAAAACCTTCAATCGGGAAGTAAATGGATGAAATAGTTAACATGTAAAAGAGAAATGAAAATCAGTACCTAGTTTATTATTGATTGCAGTCGTATTAACAGAGTATATTATTATACACATTCTGTGAAAAAATCATCAAGATATGATAAATTATTTGATTTATAAATTATTATTATTACATTTTTAGTGCCTATCGAAAACGTAGTATATATTGTAAACAAAATTTTACAATACATTTTAAAAATGTATATATCTTTTGATATATAAATTCGATTTTAAATATTAAAAAAGATTTGGATTCACAATAAAATTCTCTATAGGTAACTTATTATATTCCTATCCCAATACACAATTAAAATAAATGTCAAATAATTCAAAATAAAAAAATATTGTTCACCATTTGTCGAATTTTAAATAGTAATTTTTATAGGCCTAATCAGTAAAGGTATTAAAATTCGTTCTAACAACCTGATTTTCTTAAATTGTTATTAAAGATATGTTTTCTATATGTGGTTCAAATTTTATTAAAATCGGTTAAATATTTTTAAAGTTATTCAATTTTTACATGAGGCTCTTCAATTTTTACATGATAAGCTTATGGAGCTTATGAGAAAGTGGGTCCCGTTGACGTCACAAGTTACTGCGCATCCACTCGTGAACCCTACCGTTAGTATTCTATATACCGTGTTCTGTAGCATGTAAATTATTTCATTTTAAAGTTAAACTAGGATATTATATAAAAACTGAATACAAACACACATTTTATAAAATTTGTTGTTACCATTTAACCTTTGTTCTTATTAAAGCTATTTGAAAAATATGTATTTAAATGTAAATTGCCTTTTACAATAAATGAAAGATTGGCCGTTTACTGTTTTTAAATCTTTCCTAAGATTACTCATAAATTAAAGTAACTTCCTAACAGTTATTGTAAAATCATAAGAAATGATTTTAGTATACAACAAACAAAATCACACAATATCTTTATATGCTTCTGCATCCTTTTTAATTCTGCAGATACTTTTTGAGTTGATGAATTATTTAAGAATTATTATTATTTTGTTTATAAGAAACATCTTAAGTACTTAATCATACATGACCCACAATTATTGTAATGAACCAGCAGTTCTTCATATGATGTTCTACAATGGTAATTGGAATTATTTTTTGCTGAAAAATAGTCTTTGATTTAGTAAAGTTAACAATCATTTTTACAAACAAGGCTTGTACAAAAGTCACCCAAAACCATAACATTCAATATATTTAGGTGAGTGATATAAATGTAACATAATGTACCTCACTACAGATAATAGTTTTGTCTTCCGATCATAAGAACCTACCTATTACAAGGAAATATCTGCTGAAGATCTATATTGTTTTAGGAAAACTATTTTGAAGTGTTTTCAAATATTTGTTCTTTCAGTTTTCTCAATTCAATTCAATGTCATTGGTCTATTTGA